>APFE030664596.1:3958-27341 GCA_000404065.3 Pinus taeda
TGAGCTACTTGCCTTGGTGCAGGATTTGGCCAGCTTTGAAAACCCAATATAGTTGGGTATTTTGCTAGTGAGTGTTCTTGATCTGTGTGTCCATGATCTGATTAGTTGTGGCCTATTCCATGTAGTCTGGGTTTAACTATGTTGGTGTGAGTTGTTCTACAATGTCTGATGTTTCCAGTAATAGTGGACAATATGATACAAGGTGTTCTAAATTGAACACTTGGTGCAGGCCAAGGAATGGGGGAATGTTGAGCTCAAAAGCATTGCCTCCCACAACCTTGGTAATGGTGTAAGGCCCATATCAGAGTGGTATGGGATTCCAATGGGCTCTGGTAATGCATTATTTATGCAAACACAACCAAAATTTGTCACCCACCTGAAATTTGTGTGGCACCCAATGTTGATCATGTCGTTGCTTGTACTTAGCATTGGACATCTCTAAGATGTCATGAACCTGCTGGTGGATGTGATGGATGCATTCAATAAATCTGATTGCTTTATCAGCCTTAGACAGTACATGTGTGGATTTTGTCTCTGTAGTCGCATGAGGCTTGGAAACATTAATCAGTACAATGGTTGAAATCCTAGACTCACTTGAAAGTGACATCGACTAATCGAGCTATGGAGAGATTTATTATAATTGTGTTGCACATAAGGAATGATCTCATCCTAGGTTCGTGGATGCTTGGATTTGTACATGCAGAGTATGTGCATTATCATCCTATTGATGACCTATGTTTGGCCATCAGTCTAGGAATGGAATGCAGTCGACTTGGTGAGCTTGGTGTCCAATAGTGTCCAAAGGCTTGACCAGAATGTCCCTAGGAACCTGCTATCATGATCTAATATAATGGTTTGCGAGATCCCAAAATGTACCCACTCATTCAAAGAAGAGTTTGACAGTGTCCTCTATTGTGATAGTCTTCTTGTAGGCAGCGAAGATAGCCATCTTAGAAAATCTATCCACGACCACAAATACACAGTCATTACCATGCTTGGTAGAAGGGGGGCCAAACATATAATCCATTGAGATGAATTCCCATGGCTAGTTGGGAGTAGGTAGAGGAGTGTACAAGCCTTGCTCTTGATGGTTGGCCTGGCGATGACGTAGGTAGTGTAGGATTTGATATATTTCCCAACATCTTGTCCTAGTTTTGGACAATAAAAGTAATTTTGTAGTACGACCACAATTTTCTCCACACCAAAGTGTCATGTGACCTGACTGTAATGCACCTCCCAAATCATCTTGGCACGCTCGCTTGAAGGAACACAAAGGTGGCCTAGGTCATATAATAATGCGTCCTGGAGGTGGAAATCATGAACTTGCTTGTTATATACTAACATCTAGTATGTGGAGGCGAACTCTGGATCATTTTTGTATAGTTTCGGCCATCCAGAGGTCTCGTGGCTATAAGAGCTGAGAACAGTAGTCAGTGTTGCAACTGGGGCTCGGCTAAGGCAATCTGCAACATGATTGGTGCTACCCTTTTTGTATTTAATGTTTAAGTGGAATTTTTGCAGATATGTAGACCACTTTTGCTCACGATCATTCTACAACTTCCCTTGTGTCTGTATAAACTGAAGAGGTTGATGATTGGCGTGCATGACCTTCTCCTTCCCTAGAATGTAATGCTTCCATTGTCGGAAAGCCTGCACAATGCAATACATCTATTTATCATAGGTGGGGTACTTCTGAATTGTATTGGAAAGTTTCTCACTATGATAGGCCACAGGATGCCCATGTTGGGTGAGGACTACACCAATAGCATAGTCGGAGGGGTTTTTCTCAATTTACAAATGATTGTTGTAGGTATGGAAATGTGAGTATCGGTGCAGAGCAAAGGTGGTGACTCAACTCAATGGAAAATTTTTGTTGGGACTGGGACCAAGAAAACTTTGCTTTCATCCTGTCCTTGTTAATCTGACTCAAGGCCAAGTGATATGGGAGAATCCCAACACGAACCTCTGATAAAACATTGCAAAGCCCAAAAATATGCGAAGCTCTGTTATAGTGGTCAAGGCTGGCCAATCCCAAATGACTTGGATCTTAGTCAGATCCACATGCATGCCTCACTTATCTATGATGTAACACAGATATTGGACCTAGATCATGCCAAAGGTGCATTTCTCTAAGTTGGCACATAGTTTGTGCTGCCATAGGGTTTGAAGGACCTTTCGAATGTATTGCAAGTGTTCTTCCCAATACTTGTTGTTGATGAGGATTTCGTCTAGATAAACAACGATGAATAAGTTGGTGAAGGCTCGCAATATGTCATTCATTAGCCTCATAAAAGTAGCAGGGGAATTTGTCATCTCAAAGGGCATAACCAACCATTCAAAAAGGCCTTCCTTGGATTTGAAGGGGACCTTCCATACATCTATGGGCTCTATTGGAACTTGGTGATATCCAAACTTCAAATCAATCTTGTTGAAATACTTGGCCCCCTTGACTTGGTCCAGGAGGCATCAATCCATGTGATTGGATACCTATTCCTGGCAGTGATTTTGTTTAGTGCCTGATAATCAATGCCAAGCCTCCAGGTCCTATCCTTATTTTGTGCAAGTATAATCAGGATCCTATAAGGTGAGGAACTTGGTCGGATGTGCCTTTTTTGTAGCAACTCCTGGATTTTCTACGTGATCTCTTCATTTTCCATAATGGAGCGTCGATATATTGTCCCATTCGATAAAGGTACTTTGGGAGTCAAATTGATCAAATGCTTGACCTGACAGTGCAATGGTACCCCTATGGGTGAGGAGAAGATGTTCCTGTATTCTTCCACAACCTTATCCACCTACTTTTTCTGCATGGAGGAACCCTTCCTGGGGGCCATGGATGTGACCACGATCTTCCCCTTACTTTAAGAGAAAATTAGAAAGAAAACAAAATTCCCAGTCTGGGAGATTATCTTACTGCATTTCTTAGCAGATATCAAAGAGATGGTGGTAGGTATTGCTACCTCTGGTATCTTGTATAACTTATTACCCAAAGAAATAATAATAGTATAAAGCCTCAACTCATATACATCATGATGCTTCCACAAGTATGGTTGGCCTAATAATACATCACAAACTTCAAGAGGAACAACATCACACAATACCTCATCCATGAAGGACTTGATGTTGTAGGGAAGCCGACATTGATGGCTGACGCGGAGATCTCGTCCTTGGTGAAGCCACCTGATGGTGTACAACTGTTCGTGTGGTGTGATCGGTAGGCCCAACCACTTCATGACCTATGCTGAAATGACATTCTTTTGGGTCCTGTTGTCGATAATGAATTGCAGCGACGAACCCTTCACCCACATTTATGAGTGGAAGAGACACTCCCCCTCCTCTGGACCTTTAGGCTCAATCTTCTAGATCTTGGTGGTTGAAATATTGGTGCTGAGCTCTGCATCATAATATGCCTCCCTTTTTCATTCCCCTTGTCATTTTTTGACTCTGAGTCAGAACATGCATATGATTTTGAAGCCTTTAGCTCAACCACCAGTGACTACTTGTCTTGACACTCACTTGTGTTGTGTGTGGGGCTCTAATGGAACTCAAACCAATTTCCTGTGTCCTTTTTTATCTTCGTGGTGTTGTTCCTTGCTTGTTGCTTCGATGGGTTGTCCTGGGTCACCCCACCTTGGCTTTTTCCTTTGTTCTATAGTTTGGGGGTGCATTTCCTTTGCTTTAGATTCACAAATCAAAATTCTTGCTTCTTCTGTTTGAACTTTTTCTCGATGTTGATAGCATATTGGTAGGTGACACCAAGTGAAGAGATGTCTAGGAACTCCATCTCATCCTGGATGTATTTGTGCAGACCACTGTGGTACTTGAGTACCAGATGCCACTCATAATCCTTGATACCCAAATTCATGTGAAGGGTATGAAAAATATTTATGAACTATGGCATGTCTTGGTCCCTTCCCTGTCGTAGTGTGGTCCACTATATGTACTTATCTTCATAGCTCCCGACAAGGTAATATTATTCCTTGATGGCATCTCAAAAAGAGTTCCAAGTGGATGTGATTGAATACAGTGAGGGTTCCCTCTCGTCCTTCTACTCACAGTGGGTTTCCCACCAATCCTTGGCATGGAGGGCGGCTTCGAGGAGAACAATAGTAACATTTTCCCTATTTGAAAAATCATGAACCGAAAAATACCCTTTCAACAAATTTAACCATTTATCTATGGCGTATGCATCTATTTGGCCTTCAAATATGGGGATATCAAAGTTGAATTGTACCTTGAAGGGCCTGGTTCCTCCAAAGTGGTTGTCGGATGAACATGCGTCACCTTTGGGCATCTGCTAAAGGATCTGGGAAAAATTGTCCATCAGTGTGTTCCTTTGTCGCTCAAGGGATTCTTCGAGCAATATTTTGAAGGGATCTCCTACTCCCTCATCTTTCTTTTCTTTCGAAATGGGAGGTCGTCGGGGTTTGCAAGGTTGGCCTTACAAAGGTTCAACCAGTTCGAGCGCTGACTTCTTATACCCTGACCTCATTGGGGACATGCAAAGAAAAACAGATAAAGAGTAGACCACTATGATACCATTGATCCAAACTTATGCATGAATGCAATAGAATATAGATATAAACATAAACACAGAGATGCAGCGGAAATAAAACTTCATTTCATCAATATCAAAGAATTGAAATATGCTTACAAATAGAATGGAAATAAACTAGCTCAGGCAATGGTAGCTTATCTCTGAGAAGAAATGTGGTGGCTACATGCCTTTGAAGTGTGTTACAATGAGGCTCGAAGGCCTATTTATTATTAAGAAATAATGGAAAAACCTAAACATCTAAAAACCTAACCCTAGGAGATGAAGCACTAAAACTATGGGCCCCATTAGGGTAAATTGGTACATCAACTTATGGGGGTTGTAACTTTGGCATACGATCTCCGTTTGACGTGCACGATACCTCGCTAGAAAGATATATTTGAGGACTATAAATTTCGGCTGCAAATGTTATGTAAAGTATACCCTTTGCATTTTTTTCTAATAAAACTTCAGTTAGGGCCTCAAAATGGTTCTGAAAGTTCAGGACCCTAAAAAATGTCAAAAATAGTAAAGTGTGCTACAATTAAGGAAACTGAAAAACTGAAAGAACAATGGTGGGGGTCCAAGTGGAGTAGGAAATTGGCCAATAATATCCACCTAGATCACATGAAACATAAATCAATACTTATAATAAAATAAACTAAAATTGCAATCTAGTTGGATGTGTAGTTATATACAACTTACACTCTTTTTATTGCTAACACCTTTCATCTATTGAACTGCAAAACTAGTATAAAGTACATTTGGGGGTATCCCAAATGTTCTTACATGTTAGAACAAAGAGTGAATTCCTGGTTGGAGAGTGAAGAGTGTCACTATGTAATATTATAGTTTAACCATCTTGAATAAAGTAAGCATTTTATTTATGTAGCTAATAAAAATGTCTAAAGTCAATGGAACAATAAAACCTAAAGGGACTATGATATCATAAGAAGGAAATGTTAAGGGGTCTAGGGGAAATTGTTTCTGAAAGAAAAAAACATATACCTTATATTTTATTGAACTTTTACTTATTCAAAATTTAGTTTAGAAAGTTAAAATGGGTTAGGAGGAGTGGAGGAAATAAATCCCCCAATCTAGGCCATCACTTTCTAAAAATTAGCAAAGTGTCTTCGCTACATTCTTGGAACAATAAATAAGTTGGGTGGAAATTCTCTAGCCGGCATTCATGCATGGTAAATTTGAATGAAGGGGGGAAGTCTTTTAGACAAAAATAACAAGCTTTAGAGAGATGGACAATGGAAAAAGAGAACTAATATATTATAGAGCAAAATAAGCCATAAGAATGAGCTTTTAAACTTTGTAAAAGAGTCAAGAAACCAAATAAATTATGCGTAAGTTTTAGAATATTAGTCTGGACCTTTCTATTCTTGCTCTCTATTATTTGAACATATTAATTTATCTTATTTTCTCTACAATTCTGATTTATATATACAAATACATTCATTACGAAGTTGAAATTGATGATGAAGATAGCAAGAAATGTTTTAGTTGTGTAATTTGGAAGTTTCTTGTTTTTTCCTATGTAAATTTTATATGCTCCCTTATCTTTAATTCAGTGGCTATGGTCCCTGGATTATTTAAGTTGTGAAAATCATCATATTGTGTTGGGTATAATGCATTTGCATGCCTTTGCATTTCCGTGTCAGTGATCAAATAATGATCTATAATAACATTCAACCCTTTTTTCTTTAAAGTCCCTATTTAGTTTCTCAGCTAAATAGAAGACAATCATTCACATTTAAAAGAGTGTAAAGCCCAAGACCATCATTGATCTTGCACGTTTCTTGCATTATGACGATATTGCGCTTTTCTTGAGCAAATTGGTTGTATAATGTTGATGTAGGAGCATCAAACCTAGGCAAACCATTTTTCCTTGACCCAAAGGGGTTGATGAAAATTTCCAAAGGGAAGAGGTTTACACCAAATATTATTTGTATAAAATTAAAAATAATGTATTTTTTATGTAATTACGAGTATCAAGATTATAGAAATAATCTAGGTTGTTAGGAATTTTGATGAGCTAGCACTTTTTCCCATGTAACCCATCGTAAAAGTGATAAATGATAGGCTGAGGTGTTAGGCAATTTTCTAGGAGTTGGGACAAATTTCCAATTAACCTTTTCCATGTTAGGATATTTTCTAGCATGTAAGAAATTATATATGCATGTATAGAAGGGTATCAAAGGTGAGAGAGGGTTCCTCGCGGAGGAGCATGAGAGCCCCGAGTCTGAATGTAGAATGTGTAATCCTCGATGTTATTAATGTTTAATGAATGAGAATTGAAATGTGTTTTATTATCAAGATACATTGACAACTGATTTTTTGTGTATCATGCTTGGGTTGTAATTATAGTTGTATCTTTGCTAGTGGATTATTTCCATGGATATTAATTCTACTGCGTAGGAAACCAGACATAAGAGTTGTGGTTGTGGGTTGATTTTGATTGTAGGTTTTGTAGCATGAGAAATCAAACTCAGAGCACAACAACAAAATATGAGTGTGTGTGTCAAAGTTAAGCATTTATGCCAAATTGAACCCCAATCATAAAGGTAGGGTCAAAAATAATGCCATACAAAGCAGAGTTCAAAGTGAGGATCATTGTGCAATTTAAACAAAACCTTGTTGATTGAAGATCCATTGGAGTTCAGGTGACTACATTGGAAGGTAAGAGGGTTTTAACAATTGATATTTTAATTTATCAATCCATGTAAAAGTTGAACTTTTGCATTGATCTATGACAATGTTGAAATTGTTGCAAATGTGATTCAATTCCTTTGGGAGATGAGATCCATTTCAAGATCAAACTGTAAGGTATTGAGGGAAATAGCTCTCACATAGCATAATATTGCTTCCACGAGCTTGAATACTTTTTTTGTTGATCAATATAGAAGAAAACACTATGGGGTTTTGTACTAAGTTGTAGGTACAAGTGAATTCTTAAATTTGTGATTAATTCTCAAAGTCCAAATTATAGAAAATCGTGATGAATAACAATCTAGTGGAGGGTCATACATATTAATGATTGCAAATACACCCAACTTCGGATTGGTCATGGATTGTGCCAATCTTGAATTTTATGGCTGATATGCTTAACATATAGTAAATTCAATATATGGATTTTTCTAAGCTCCTGGGGAGATTAATATATTTATACAACTAGTTCATAATCAACTAAATAGTGAATAGTATGCATAGTTCTGAATTGTGGATGTGGACCTGTAGTATTCAAATGTAGGAACATAGTAGAGATTTTATATGCTAGGATTGTTGATCGTTCAATGCATTAAATTACTAAGTGAGGTTGAACTTGTAGAGAAGGATTTGAAAATCCTACATAGATGTTTTCTATACAAAATTATAGGAACATTAATTTCTTGTAACAATAAGTTGAGGAAAATATTTAAGCAAGCAAAGCTTGTTGGTAGATTTAATATCCCACTGGAAGATACCCTTATGTCATGTGGTATCAAAGCACAACAATTATTTTTTGGATTGAGGAAGGTAACAAACTATTTGTGTTACGAGAGAATTGTAACCAATAGGAGAAGAAATTGAAGAAATTTCTCGTGGAGGAGAAGAGAACTAGAGTGAGAAGGAATTCAGGGTAGTTGGTGGAAAAAATGATATTTTTTAGTGGCAAAGAAGCCTAAGAAGGATCTCAAGCAAGGAAATAAAGCAAGAACATAGAAATAAGATGGAGAGCTAGAGGATTCAAATGTGTCAAATGTGAGGTAATGAATTTCTTTGTTTATTTTTTAATGAATGGTTGACAACTGGTTATTTTTTCAAGAACACAAAGATTGGAGAAGGAAATTGAGACATAAATATTTAGAATAGAGTGAGAGTATATAGAGTAGAATGAAGAAATTCTAGCCAAGGAGTGGAGTTGGAAGAATTGTTGAAGCAAGGAATGTAGGAGGTTGAAATCTCAGTGTGATGAGACCTGGCAGGTAAACTGGTCTTATGTTTTTGTTTTAATATAGACCAAGAAATTGTTGGTTGCAGGTAGTTGCAAAAGGAAGAGAACTTGACAGAGAACCCCTACAACAAAAAAATTGTTCCAACTGAAGTTATAAATAGAAGAGGATAGAGGAAGTCCACAAGAGAAGTCAAGGGAATAGGAGGAGTTCTCATGAGAAGTGAGCATATCTCGGTATAGTGATTTTAGAGTCACGTCCATAAAAAACCATAACTTTATTTTCTTGGGTGGAATGATTGTAGCTAGGTTGAATGACATGGAGATAGGAGAGTGTAGAAGCCATAAGAGAAGAGGAAGCTCGAGAGGTTCTAGAGGAAATTACCTATGATACCAAAAGGTGAAGTTTGGAGGAGCGAAGCTTGATGAGGTGTCTTGAGGCTTGTTTGCAGCTCACAATGAGCATGGATAAGCTCATGGAGAAGGCAAAGGAGATAAATAAGAATAGTCATGATGAGGGTAGAGAAGTCACAGAAAGATGAGTGATGAGGATTTTGATAGGGACATGGTTGAGTTAAAGGAAATACTTAATGCAGTAAGTATGTTGCTACAAGAGATGAAGAACGAATACCAAACATGTGGACGAGATTTGAAGAAAAATATCAAGTGGCATGTTAGACAACTATATGCAATGAAGATAAGAATGAAGTCGAGGCACCTATTGAGCACTAATTTAAGAGATAAAGAGATCAAAACAGTTGAGTGGGAGGAGGAGAGAGTTCACTATTTTGAAGTAGAGCAAGGAGCATTCCTTGGAGAAGAGGATGAGGAAGATGTTGTGGAGAAATTGATTAAGAGTCTCATGGAATGTGTGAAAATTTCAGATCAACATGAGGATTTGAATGTAAAGACATCAAATGAGGATAGGGAGCCTTATGATTTTAAAACTGATTTTTTGTTTATGATTGCAAGTTATAGGAATGATGAAGATGGACAATTACCTACAATTGTCATAAATATGGAAAGGGATGAAGGAGTTCCTTTTCAAAGCATTCGAGAAGGATAGAAATTAACTTCCATCATAAGAATATGAGACAACACTATCTCATAAAGGCAATAAGAGGGATATTCATGCACAACAAGAGGAATTGATAATGAAGACATTACCAGAGGCTAGAAGGCTCCATATTTTGAAAACTAACAAATTTATGTTTGACTACAGGATTTGCAAGTAATGAGCATGGACATATTGTCCGAAAGGGGGAAGAAAGTGCAAAGATAACTTCATAGAAGCAAAAGAAAGAAGGAATGGGATTATCTCTTGAAAACAATTAGAGGGAGACCTACAAACAATTGATAAAATACAACCATGACAATAAACTAGACAAAAGTGGCTTGTGAAGATAACCATGTGGAATACAAAGGACAAGTAATAAAATCTATTATAAAAGGAAGAGAAGATGAGAAGGAAAAACAAATAAAGAAGGGACAACATACATATACTATTATGTTACAAATGAAAAGGAATTGTAATTTATAGAGGATTGATTGGATCACCCAAATTTGAAGAAAATTTCATTGATAATGCAATCAAGAAGTAGGAAGAGGTTAAGATGTTTAAAGCATTAATTATTTCGATAATTTTTATGAAACTCGTGATGTAAATATTCTTGATATAGAAAAGAACACAAACAAGGGACAACAAGTGTTTTCAGAAGAAGAAGATGAGATGAATGAAGATGAGACAAGTTTGTCTCATAAAGAAGAAATCTTATTTCATTTTCAGACAAAGGATATAAAGCAGGAACCTATTTTGAAGAATTACCACTAGGTTGCAAAAAGTGAAATTGCACATGTGTTGAGGGCAACAATAGAGGCAAGAAATCAATCGATTAACAAAGAAAATGTTGTAATAAACTTGTTTTATGTGAATGAGATGAAAATTTGTCTTTCATGGAGTGACCAAGAGGAAGATTGTCAAATTTCTTCAAAACCTTTGAAAAAATATCTTATAATAAAGGATGGAATCAAAGAGATTATAATAGTAATAAGGAGGCCATTGAGGACATAAAAAATTTAGAGACATTGCTGCAAGAGACGTACCAAAAGTTTGGTCCAACAAAAGATAGAGTTGAATACAAAAACTAGAAAATCTTGGATGTTGATGAAGAAATGGTACAATAGAGAAGAAAAAACAATCAACTACAGGACAAGGTTGACTATAAGAGGCTACATTAGCAAAGCAAGAGGAAGACAATAAAAAAATAGAATATGGGATCCTAGAAAGTTGAATATAACAAAAGAACAACAATGGGGGTGAGCTTGTGGATAGAAATAACACAAAGTCAAGCATCCATGAGGGCTTCAACAATTTAAAGACCTATGACCACGAGGTCATAAAATTTTCTACCTTGGGATTCTGATGCAAGAGAATTGACCCTAGGAAGACCATTTTTCCAAGACCTAAAGGGGTCCTGAAATTTTCCAAAACGGAGAGATTTACCTCAAATATAATTTGTATAAAATTAGGAATAATATATTTTTTATGTAGTTACAAGTATCTAGATTCTAGAAAGAATTTAGGTTGTTAGGAATTTTGATGAGCTCGTACTTTTTTCCATGTGGCCTATTATAAAAGTGACAAATGATAGGCTAAGATGTTACTTAGTTTTCTAGGAGTTGGAACAGATGTCTAATTAACCTTTGTCCTATTAAGATATTTTCTATCCTGTAAGAAATTAATTATGTATGCATAGATGGGTAGCAGAGGTAGCTTGGAGAGGGAAGCTCAAGGAGGAGCACGAGAGCCCCTACAAAGTGTGAATGCAGATTGTGTAATCCTAGTTGTTATTAATTTTTAATGAATGAAAATTGAAATGAGTTTTCTTATAAATATACTTTGACAAGTGATTTTCTGTGTATCATGGTGGGTTGTAATTGCAGTCATATATTTGCTGGTGGATTATTTCCATGGATATTAATTATCCTATGTAAGAAACCAAACATAAGAGTTGTGGTTGTGGGTTGAATTTTATTGTAGGTTTGTAGCATGAGAAATTGAACCCAAAGCATGTCAACAAAATATGAGTGTGTGTGTCAAAACTAAGCATTTATGCGATTGAACCCCAATCATAAAGGTCGTGCCGCAAATACCCCCCAACAAAGTAGAATTCAAAGTGAGGATCATTATGCGAGTTAAACAAAACCTTGTTGATTGAAAATCCATTGGAGGTTGGGTGGCTGCACTAGAAGGTAAGAGGGTTTGCGCAGTTGGTGTTTTGATTTATCAATTCATGCAAAAGTCAAATTTTGGCATTGATACATGACAATGTTGAAATCGTTGCACAGGGGATTCAATTCCTTTAGGAAAAAAGATCCATTTCAAGATCAAATTGTGAGCTATTAAGGTAAATAACTCTCACGTAGTAGAATATTTCTTCTATGGGCTTAAATACCTTTTTTTTTCTTTTTTTTGTCTGGAAGAAAATACTATGGTTTTTTGTACCAAGTTACAGGTACTATTGGTGAATTCTTCAATCTATGATTGATTTTCAATGTTTGGGTTATAGAAAATCATGATTAATAGCAATATGGTGGAGGACTGTCCATATTCATGATGGAAAATACACACAGCTTAGTATTAATCATGGATTGTGCCAATCTTGAAGTTTATGGGTGATATGCTTAACATATAGTAAATTCAATATATGGAATGTGCTTAGCTCCTGGTGAGATTAATATAGTTTCAAATGGTTTTTTAGATCCATCACATAATTTTAGTTAGATCATCGACGTTTCGAACCCCCAACTTCACCTTATCTTCAGGATATTATGAAATGTGGAGAACTGATCAAACCAAGGTAGAATATAAATATGAATGAATGATAAGGTGGAAAAATGGTTGAAACTAAAACCCTAAAAAAAAAAGAATTTTATTAATAGATACAATGTGTCTTATATTTAAATTATCAAAGATCATATGATTGTGTATAAAAATGGATTAAATATTATCAAAAAATCATATAATTATGTGTAATAATATAATATTTTATTGATAAAATATTGATATTAATTAGTAAATAATAATGTTTATGGATGTGTTTTAAAAATAAGGCAAGATGTTAGTTAAATATTAATAGTAAAAAAATATTAATAAATGAGTGTTAAATTATGAATAATGAGATTTTTTTACTTATAAAGAACAATGTTAAATAATATGTTAAGGTTAGGGTTTTTTAATTACAGGGGGAATTAAGGTGAGGGAGTTCAACAGAGAATGTTTTAGATGTTAAAGAATACAATTTTTACTAATACTCCATCCTTCATCCCTATTGAGGTTTTCTGAATGTTTACTAATTTCCATGGCCTCTCTAAATTTTCTGAGGTAGTGGTCAATTTTGACAAGGATGCTAGTTTTTCAATACAAATTTGATGTTTGGTTTTATTGGAGTGTCCCGCAAGAGCAAAGTTTTTTGAACGATTATTTTTAATGTTGGAAGAATGTTCTTGGATTCTAGTTTTGATAGATCGACCAATGTCTCCAACATAAGGGACACCATAAGAACAAGGAATTAAATAAACGCCTTTCTGACATTTAGGTCAATGGGATCTTTAACAGACTTGAGACAACTTCGGATGGTATTTAAAGGTTTAAATGTGGTTAGGATATTGTTTCTCTTTAGTATGTGGGAAATCTTGTCTATGGTTCCAAGGATGTAAGGAAGGTTTACTTTGCCAAAAAAATCATTCTTGTTTTTGTTTTTATGACCAGAGTTTTTGTTTGCATTTTTAATAGCCTTAATAGCATGATGTCTTTTGTATCCATTTTTCAAGAATACATTCATGAGATGCACTTTCTCCATTTCTAAGTTTTCTTTATCAGAAATTCGTACAACTCTTGGTGCTAGAGTGCTTAGAATCCCTAATTTTTGGGTTGGATGATGGTGAGAGGTGGCATGAAGATATTGTTTTGTATGGGTCTTTTTTCGATATACTTGGTGGGATAAGGAGCCATCCTGGTTTCTGGTTATGATGATGTCAAGAAAAGGAAGGTTATTATTTGAAGAATTTCCTATAGATTCACAAGCTCATGTAATATACCTAAACAAGAGAAAAGAATCTACTTCAACTCTTTACAGTAGAAGCCCATAAAGATCGAGAAAAATAATAATCGACAAGAGGAAGAACATCAATGGCACATAACACAATAAATATCCGGGGAAAGCCATAGCTCAAAACCCCACTATCTGTATTTCATTAATCAAAAATCCAAGATGATAAGACAATGCTTGTCCTCACAAGAACAATCCCAACACTCAGTAAAATCAATCTCCAACTCACAAGAAATCTCAAGCCCAATCCAGGCCTCTTCTCTGCTCTCCAAGCCTCCTATTTCCTTGCGTCCTTGGTCAAATAATTTGGATAAATACAATATGCTTTGCTCAATCTTGAGCTTAACCTACACTAGTATTACCTATCCTCCACCTGGTGACTTCCTTTGGCCAATACTTAGCCAAATTTCCAAGCCTACAAGCTTCTAATTCTTTGCACAATTCCTGAGAGAATTAACCCGTATTGAAAGGAAAATTCCTCATCCATAACTACGTAATAAAAACTAGGTCCTTCTCTAATTGCATATATTATTTGTACAACTTAGAAAATTATACAACAAATAATACACTATCCCTTCACTCTAGTCTCAACTGCGTCTTTCTCAGAATCGACATGCATGAGTTTCTAATGAGGGAATCTTCATTAACTAGAGTAGCACTAGTTGAGTGCATTAGTGCACCAACTCACTATTAACTCACTATCAGTTCCTCAAATAGTTTGGGACTAATTTAACTGGACTTAACTCAATAAATTGAGTTAACTAATTACAACTCATTACTTAACTCATCCTGGACCCCTATAATATAGGGAGAACATATACATGACTTCAGAAAGACTTCCAACTCGAAATTCCTAAGTTAACTAAGTCAACTCACTCTAGTTAACTATTATAAATTGATATGAGAATAGAATTTGATTTTAATTCTCAATTAAATTCAAGGACAAATTAAACTCGAATATCTGGATTCTATTTTTATCATTTCTTGTTGCTATTTTCAACACTCCCTCTCAACAAGAAAAGGACTCAACTCGATCCCGATCCTTAACCTTTAGAAAGTTTTGCATGGAACACTTCTCTCTAGTGTTGTTTCTCTAGCACTACATAAACAAAAAACATCCAACCTAAATTAGAATGATTCCTATGTCATCAAAGTCTTTGACTGTTATTGCCTCTCTCAATTGAAAACTTTGCGTTTTTGTTGACTCTTCCTTTCTGCATTGTTGTCAACTCTTCTATGTGCTCCTTTAGTATCTAACTACTCTAGCCTCTTTCACTTTGATCTCTGACTGCATCAATCCCACTGATTCCCCCACTACTATGTACTTTGGGCTCTCGTAGCAAGGTACGATCCATGAGATAAAACCACTCAATGGACCCTACCCAATTTCAGCCCTCTTGGGACTATCACTTCACATCACCCCACCTCACACCTTGAGGTATGGCTACATGTGATCCCTCTGCCCACTTGGCTCGAAATTTCCCCCTACTGGAGGTCTATGCATGACTGTGTGCCTCCACTCATTTTCCTCTTAGCTTCTCTAGTTGTGGTTGCTCCACAACTTCCTAAAGTTACTTCTGAGACTGCTTCTTTTAGGACTGCATGTTGAGAGGTAATTTACTCTCCCTCTCAACCACAAAGTCTCTAACCTTTGCTTTGCTCCTCAAGGCTTTGAATGCATCTTGTACCTCAAGTGCATATAGGTTCTTGGCTAGCACACCAATTTGTTTCATTTGTCCTATCGTCACTGCATTTTCTAGAAAAATAGATGATTTTAAATTAGCGATATCTCCCTCATACGAACACTGATTCAGCTGATTTTGTTTTTTGAATTTGGGTATTTTTTCGCAAAGAATCCAAATCTTCTATTTGTTTATGAAAATTTTGCATAAAAAATTTATATTTTCTCTGCAAACTCGCGGCCCAAAACTCAAAACTTTGAAATCTCCTCTAGTATATTGTTCTTAGCACCAATAACATGTAGAATTTCCTTTAGATTCACAAGCTCATGTAATCTACTAAAACAAGAGACAAGAATCTACTTCTACTCTTTACAGCGGAAGCCCATAAGGATCGAGTTAAACAATAATCGACAAGAGGAAGAACATCAATGGCACATAACACAATAAATATTTGGGAAAGACACAAATCAAAATCCCACTATCTATATTGCATTAATCAGAAATCCAAAATGATAATACAATGCTTGTTCTCACAAGAACAATCCCAACACACAATAAAATCAATATCCAACTCACAAGCAAGCTCAAGCCAAATCCAAGCCTCTTCTCTAATCTCTAAGCCTCCTATTTCCTTGTGCCCTTGGTTAGTAAAATTTGGATAAATACAATATTCTATGCTGAACCTTGAGCTTAAGTTGCACAAGTATTTCCTATCCTCCGCCTGATGACTTCCTTTGGCCAATACTTAGTCAAATTTCCAAGCCTCCAAGATTCTAATTCTTTGCACAATTCCTGAGAGAATTAGCTCATATTTAAAGAAAAATTCATCATCCATAACTGTGTAATCCAAACAAGGCCTTTCTCTGATTATATGCATGATCTGTACAACTCATAATACTATACAAAAAATAGTGAGCTGTCCCTACACTCTAGTCTCAACTGGGTCTTTCTCAGAATCGACATGCATGAGTTTCTGATGAGGCAATATTCAATTAACTAGAATAGCACTAGTTGAGTGCATTAGTGCACCAACTAACTTTTAACTCACTATTAGTTCCTCAAACAGTTTGGAACTAGTTTAACTAGACTTAACTCGGTTAACTAATTACAACTCATACTTAACTCATCCTAGACCCCTATAATATAGGGAGAACATATACATGACTTCATAAAGACTTCAAACTCGAAATTCCTAAGTTAACTAAGTCAACTCACTCTAGTTAACTATTACCAGTTGCTATGAGAATATAATTGATTTTAATTCTCAGTTTAATTCAAGGAAAAATTAAACTGGAATTTATGGATTCTATTTTTATCATTTCTTGTTGTTATTTTCAACATTGTTGACTTCTACTTCCATCGTGAATTTTATGGATGAAGAAAGGTTATTCAAATATATTTTTAAAGTTTCTAATGCTTCACACCCATGAGGCCAAATGATGAAGGTGTCATCTACAAACCTTTTCCACAATTTGGGTTTTACGGGCGCAAATTCTAAGGCTTTGGACTCAAAATCTTCCATGAATAAATTAGCAATAATGGGTGATAAATGGAACCCATTGTTACTCTGCATGTTTTTTCATAAATTTCACCCATGAAACTAAAGAAAGTAGATCTGAGGTATAATTCAATTAGTTTAGATGTGTTAGGATCAGTTAATTTACGGACCACCTCCATGGCTCCTTCAATGGGAATGTTGGTGTATAGTGAAGTGACATGAAAGCTAACAAGAATGTCATTTTTGTCAAGCTTGACATTCTTAATCTCATTGATGAAGTGGGTGGAATCTTTAACGAATGATTAAGTTTTTCCAACCAAGGGCTTCAGTTTTTGGCAAGATGATAAGTAGGTCCACCAATAGTGTTCACTATGGACCTAATAGGAATCCCTTCTTTGCGTATTTTTGGAGCACCATAAATCCTAGGGGTACAAGGACAACTATCTATCATGTTTTTGTTTTCTTTAACGGATTTTTGTTTAAGTTTTTATAGAAACCACTATTGTTTAAATGGTCTGTCATTTTGTTATTATAGTCTTCTCTATTCATTATAATGGTAGCCCCATCCTTATATGCTTTTAACACAACAATGGTGGGGTTATATTTTAATGATTTAAGAATTAGGTATTCTTCGTTACTTATGTTACTTTTAGGAGGAGGTTTAGATTTTCTAAGGATAATAGAGTAGTCTTGTTTGATATGTTCTTTGGTATTATTAGGCATGTCTTCAATTCCATATTTATTGTGACATAGGATATTGTTTAGTCAATTTAGTGTCCTAAATTGCTACATAAATTATCAATCCGGGTGTCGTAAACTAATGACGTGTAGTGCACCATATGTGCTAAATAACCCTTTCTTACCTCACTATTTTCAAGTTTATGTTGTTTTGGCATTTTGTTCTTTTGACTCCTAGAGTTCTACAATGTAATTGAAATCTTAATCTATTGCTGAAGTGAGATTCTAAAAGTGCTTTTTAGGCCAAGTTTGGAAGTGAAGTTTTCAAAACAAGAAAGTGAAGACAAAGCTTATCTTCTTGCTATTGTGATGGTGTCCAAAATATGAGCTTAAAAGACTCTTAGAATTGCTATCTACAAAATCAAAAATTGAATGAGAAAATGGAAGTGCAGCTATCTATATCAAACTGAGAATGAAATACTGGAAGCAAAACTACTTCTGTTGTCTATTCTACTTGCAAAATTAAAGTCTAATGAACTATTGCAATTAAACTAAAGGAAAAAATAAAACTGAAACTGACTCTAAACTAATGAACAACAAGTAATCTCATTTATAAACGTAACACTTCGCCAATTAGTTTGAAGATCAATCATCAACGAAAGGCTCTGGAAATATTAGCTTATATCATGAGAAAATGACATCAAACTATCTAACTCTAAACTAATGAACAACAAGTAATCTCATTTATAAACATAACACTTCGCCAATTAGTTGGAAGGTCAATCACCAACGAAAGGCTCTGGAAATATTTTCTTATAACATGAGTGACTATATTAAGAAAGAAAAGGTATTGAACAACAAGAAAATCTCATTCATAAACTCCATATTTCACCAATTAGTTTGAGGTTAAACCATCAACGAAAGGTTACGGAAACACCCATTTATGTAATGAGTGACTATCTAGTAAGCAAAGGCATGAAACAACTTAAATTCAAAAGCTTAAAAAACTAAAGAACAACAGAAGAAATGATGCTACATGACACAATTTAAAACTATAGTTAAGAAGCTTGAGCATAAAAGAAATTAAAGAACTATTGTGATACTAAAATGCACTTATCAGGGTTAGTAAAAACAAGTGACAAAAGCTGCAATATATACAATGTTAGAATGATTATGGACATAAATGAAAACACAAGAAATATACAGCTAAACGAAATAAAAACAACAAATGTAAAGACACAGAAACAAAAAGGAACCTCAACCACGCAGGGGCCCTCTGCACCGTCTTGGACTAGCAACACAAATTTACTTCACACACTCAGGTAGCCATATAAGAAAATAGAGTTTTTGTATATAAAAACATAGGACTTTATGTCTCTTGATTACAAATAGAAACCACACTACTTCAACAGTAAAAACATTAACTAGTTCTACATTCCAAATGCTGGAATTTATAGGAAAAATCCATAACTGTTTCTAAGAAGAAAATATTCTACAGCAGACACATGAACAGGTCGTGCATCCAGGAATTTAGTCTCCAGATGGAATAAACAGTAAATCTCTGAATATGGATATTGGATATGGTTAGGCAGGTGGAAAAATGAATCCTTAGCTTCAAGAACATGCCTCGAACTCATTTGTGTGCCAAAACAGAGTTCTAGCTATTATACGACTTCTATGTTGACTCCCCTTTGACCAGGGTCTTTCTCCTTGAATTTGATCAAACGAATAGGACTTTATCCATGTCCTGACATTTCCTTAGCTACCCATGTGGCTCATTCCTCTTCTCAACACCTGTAACCTGCAAAAGTATGGAGATGGTTGCGGAATTGCTAGTTAGCTGCGGAAAGTGGATACATTCCGTAGCTGAAAAACAAAACCCTATCCAAATAACACACATAATAATATAATTTGAAAATCACTAAAGTGTACTCCTGGAAGCAACATGCAATGGCTTTTGATGGTTCAAGATGCACTGGCATGGGAAAACAAGGGAAAAAGGATGAAGAAATTACTTGAAAGGGAGGCAATTTTGGGACTCAACATACCCCACTGTGAAGCTGTTGCATGTCCTCATGCAACCAAAATTGTAACAATCCTTCTTATACTGCATCTACTCTGAAACCTTTGCTAGAACATCCAACATTTTCTTGTTTCTCTTTGCTGCCACTGCCATTCTAGGCTTTCTCATAAAGAATCTATATTTAAGGTTGATAAGGGCCTTGCTTAGCTTCCTACTTTTCTTCTTCAATTTTTTGTTTTTCTTATGCCACAAACCTAAATAAAGCATTGTATTGTCATGAATGATTTTGTCCAGATTGTTTTGTTCCTTCAAAGCTTCATTTTACTTCTGAATATGCCTATTTTAGACCTCTAATTCATAGATTTCTTGCTTTAGTGAGTGAATTAGAGTTTCCTGTGATGTAACTGGCTGGTTAGAAGAAGTCCCCTAATCTTATGTTGTGTTCTTCTGCTCCAATGATTCAATATAATCATAGATCTGCTACTGAGCTTGGTCAATCTCTGGAGATGCTTTTCTTGGACTGCTTTCAAAGTCTAGTTGAGGAGAAGAATAATATTGTGGACTCTGCTCAAATGAAGTGTTATCTGGTGATTGAGTTGGAGTCTCCCCTCCCAAGTCTATGAATTGGGCTTCTTTTGTCTGTGTTTTCTTCATTTTTCCTTTAAGCCTAGAGCTTCTTCGTAGACTTTGTGAGCCTATGTCCTCTTCTTCTATGACCTTTCTTCTTTTCCCTTTTTCTTTTTCTTTCTTGGACTATTCTTTAATGTGGACTAATTTTTCAGAGAGAAATTGTGCCTCTTCTGATGAAGGCTAAGGAGTTTGATAGATTTCCTCAACTTTTCTTTTTATTTTTCCTCTCTGTTTTGTTTTCTTCATGACCTCAGTTAGAGTTTTAGAGAGAGGTTCTTCCTCACTATTTTCTTTTGCTGAACTAGTAGGAGTATTTTGGATTGGAAGAGTTGTTCTCCTCCTCCTACTCTTCTTTACTGAACTCCCTTTAGGTAACTCAGGTGGATCTGGGAAAAAGTTCCTGATCAAGAAGTTTTCCCATGTGTCTCCTATATCCTTCAAGTGATTGTCAACTAAGATTTTTATGAGACCATCGTGGTAAAGGTGAGGTTATATATCTTCTATCTTCTTTTGAATAGTGGTGGACATCTTTCTTAAGCTATTCAACAGAAAGTAAGGGAGATTGATGGTTCCACCTTCTAAGAAGTTCATCAACAACCTTATGTGATACATGTACATTGAACCATATATACCCTCACACGTGATAAATTTCTAAATAATCAAGAGAAAACTACTCCATTTATCCTTTAATGTTGAGATAGGAATTCCTCTTTTGAAAATTGAGATATCCATACCTGGGTTTCGAAGAATAACTTTCCAAGCCTCATCATCAAATTCCTTATTTTTGAACCACCTTTCTCCATCTTTTGGAAGTTCAATTGCAGCTGCAATGGAAGATTCAGTCACTGAGAATCTTATATCATCAATTTCCACTTCTACCCCATCAAAAGACCTTGCAAATGTTTTGGTGACTTCTTTGTGATCGCCATTGAATTTCATGATAAACTTTAGCCAGCCAGCCTTCTTCAATGTCCCCTTCAACTGAGGGTACCCCTCCATAAACTTGACTCCTATGAGCTCTGATATTACAATGAGACCCACTCTGCTTTTCTTCGCTGTGTAGAAACTCTGTAAACGGTGGTTATATGGGAACAAAGCGGTTATAGGGAGGGAAATGGAATAATCAGAGAACTATGGAGAAAATCGATGGTTGTGGAATGAAATATGGAAGGTATACAAAGTAGGAACAGTGTATGCACAGGTACAGTATGGAGGATGTAAGGATTGGTGCATACATAGACTGTGTAGAGGCAGAGTATTACTCATGCATAGAACTGAAAACTAAATAAAGTCCAAGTGCTTTGTGTTCATAACAAGGTTGTGGGAGTAAGAAAATGAAAAATTCGGTGGGTGAAAGAGCTGTTTTCAACTGAGTTACATTCACATAATTAGCCATTTAAACATGTGAAGTAGGAAAGTACAGTTAAGTACGAGTTAAAGTTGGAGGCAAATCATGAGACTATTAAGGATTAAATTGGAAGGCATGTTGGAGTTATGACAACAATGAAATCACATTATGATATGTCAAGGGGTAGTGATTATTCAAATTATACAATTTATGCTTTTATAGTGCTATTTGAAATAGGTTTTATGCTCACCTTTGGAACCATACCTTTTCCATTTGCTAACCTTTGATTGTTCACTTTTGTAGGTGCTTAGGTGTTGTTGTGTCTTCAAAAGATTTCTCTTTTAATACCTACATCTAGCTTTTTATTTTTATTTTTGG
This sequence comes from Pinus taeda, assembly GCA_000404065.3. Classification (NCBI taxonomy): domain Eukaryota; kingdom Viridiplantae; phylum Streptophyta; class Pinopsida; order Pinales; family Pinaceae; genus Pinus; species Pinus taeda. Next base: position 25,781 of record APFE030664596.1, read on the forward strand.
CTATTGATCCAACAGTTACTGCAGAGTCAGTTTGACTGCAAAACAAGCTTAGTTGCGGAATCAGAATAGCTACAGAATCAGAACAACTGCTGAATGTAACACAGCAAGTGAAATATCACTTGATGAATGAATGAAAATAGAAAATGATTGTATGGATGAATGGAGATGAAAAGTGGATATGAAGAAATACTGAAGAAAAGTTTATTGATGGAATGTGGTGGTGAAATGGAGTGAAATTTGCAGAAATAAAATGGAATGGAAGGAAATAAACCATGAACAAAATGAAAGACCTTTTTTTTTGGAAAATATAGGGTGTCGGAGTCTTCTGATTTTCACCCTGTATTTTCTGTATAAGGATGCCAATCAGTGATTGGTTTTCAAGCTTATACTTTTTTTTTTCTTTTAATGAAAAGAACAAAGACTAAGTTGATGGAGAAGAATGATTCTTCTTCACCAACTTCATTTCAGAATTACCTTGAAAGATCTTGATAAACTCCTCCTTTGAGATTGGCTTTTGATAAATCTTCAACCTATGACCATTCACAAGGAGAGGAGTTTGATGCTCATCTATGGTTTCGATTCTTACTGCTCCATTACTGAAAACTTTTTCAATCTCATATGGCCCAAGCCAATGAGTTTTAAATTTACCTTGAAAATCCTTGAACTTTGAATCAAATAGCAATTTCCTAATCTCCCTCTTGAAACATTTTGTCCTTCATGTACTTGTCATGCCACTTAGCTCTCTGTTGCTGAACTAGACTAGTCCTTTGAACTGCTTCTTGTATGATTTCATCAAGTTCATTCAACTGCTCCAGTCTATGCTTTTGAGCTTCTGATAGATCCATCCCCAACTTAACTGCCATATTGAAAGTTTTAACTTGGAACTCAATGGGGAACGGGACTTGCTTTCCATAAACAAGTTCATAAGGTGCATGTCCCGTTGTGTTCTTCCATGTAGTTCTATAGGCCCGCAAGGCTTCAGGAAGCCTTTCTGCCCAATCTCTTCTATGTAGATGCACAATCTTGGTGATGATTCCTTCAATCACTTTATTTGTAGACTCCACTTGACCATTTGCTTGTGGATGATAGGGAGTGGATTTCCTATGCTTGATCTTGTACTCTTCCACAAGCCTCTCCATCATTTTGGATGTGAATTGAGATCCCTAATCTGTCACAATTTCTCTTGGAACACCAAAGCGAGTAAAAATATCCTCAAAAAGAAAACTAACTACTGTATTTTCGTTAGCAAAAAGTAATGCTTTGGCTTCTACCCATTTGGTGACATAATCAGTACATACCAATATATACTTTTTCTGCTTGGATGGAGGATTAATAGGTCCAATAAAGTCTAAGCCCATTTTTCAAAGGGTTCGATAAGTACCTGAGGTTGTAATGGCATCTCATTTGAGGGAGCAAGTTTCCCTACCCTTTGGCAGTTGTCGCACCTTCTGACATATTCTTTTGCGTCTTTGAAGATGGATGACCAATAATATCCTAAAGAAAGGATTTTATAGGTTGTCCTCCCCTCAGCAAAGTGTCCACCACATGGCTCATCATGGCA
>APFE030664596.1:34528-80059 GCA_000404065.3 Pinus taeda
CTACCTAGTTACACTTCCCTAGCAACGACGCCAAAATGTTTAGTCAATTTAGTGTCCTAAATTTCTACATAAATTATCAATCCGGATGTCGTAAACTAATGAAGTGTAGTGCACTATAAGTGCTAAATATCCCTTTCTTACCTCACTATTTTCAAGTTTATGTTGTTTTGGGGTTTTGTTCTTTTGACTCGTAGAGTTCTACAATGTAATTGAAATCTTAATCTACTGCTGAAGTGAGAGTCTAAAAGTGCTTTCTAGGCCAAGTTTGGAAGTGAAGTTTTCAAAACAAGAAAGTGAAGACAAAGCTTATCTTCTTGCTATTGTGATGATGTCCAAAATATGAGCTTAAAAGACTCTTAGATCTGATATCTACAAAATCAAAACTTGAATGAGAAAATGGAAGTGCAACTATCTATATCAAACTGAGAATGAAATACTGGAAGCAAAACTACTTCTACTGTCTATTCTACTTGCAAAATTAAAGTCTAATGAACTACTGCAATTACATTAAAGGCAAAAATAAAACTAAAACCGACTCTAAACTACTGAATAGCAAGTAATCTCATTTATAAACATAACACTTCGCCAATTAGTATGAAGATCAATCATCAACGAAAGGCTCTGGAAATATTAGCTTATATCATGAGAAAATGACATCAAAATATCTAACTCTAAACTAATGAACAACAAGTAATCTCATTTATAAACATAACACTTCGCCAATTAGTTGGAAGATCAATCACCAACGAAAGTCTCTGGAAATATTTTCTTATAACATGAGTGACTATATTAAGAAAGAAAAGGTACTGAACAACAAGAAAATCTCATTCATAAACTCCATATTTCACCAATTAGTTTGAGGGTAAACTATCAACAAAAGGTTACAGAAACATCCATTTATGTAATGAGTGACTATCTATTAAGCAAAGGCATGAAACAACTTAAATTCAAAAGCTTAAAAAACTAAAGAACGGCAGAAGAAATGATGCTACTTGACAAAATTTAAAACTACAGTTAAGAAGCTCTAGCATAAAAGAAATTAAATAACTACTGTGATACTGAAATGCACTTATCAAGGTTACTAAAATCAAGTGACAAAAGCTGCAATATATACAATGTTAGAATGACTATGGACATAAATGAAAACACAAGAAATATATAACTGAACGAAAGAAAAAAAACAAATGTAAATACACAGAAACAAAAAGGAACATCAATCATGCAGGGGCCCTCTGCACGGCCTTGGACTAGCAACGCAAATTTACTTCACACACTCAGGTAGCCATATAAGAAAACAAAGCTTTTGTATATAAAAACAGAGGACTATATGTCTCTTGATTACAAACGGAGAACACACTACTTCAGTAGTAAAAACATTAACTAGTTTTGTGTTCCAAATGTTGGAATTTATAGAAAAATTCATAACTATTTCTACAAGGAAAATTTTCTACAGCAAACACGTGAATAGGTTGTGCATCCAGGAATTTAGTCTCCTGTTGGCATAAACAGTAAATTGAATATGGATGTTGGATATGGTTATGCAGGTGGAAAAATGAATCCTTAGCTTTAGGAACATGCCTCGGACTCATTTGCGTGCCAAAACAGAGTTCTAGCTATTGTAGGACTTCTCCGTTGATTCCCCTTTGACCGGGGTCTTTCTCCTTGAATTTGAACAAACGAATAGGAATCTATCCATTTCCTAACATTTCCTTAGCTACCCATGTGGCTCGTTCCTCTTCTCAACACTTGTAACCTGCAAAAGTATGGAGATGGCTGCGGAATTGCTAGTTAGCTGCGGAAAGTGGCTACATTCCGTAGCTGAAAAACAAAACCCTATCCAAATAACACACATAATAATATAATTTGAAAATCACTAAAGTGTACTCCTAGAAGCAACGTGCAATGGCTTTTGATGGTTTAGGATGCACTGGCATGGGAAAACAAAGGAAAAAGGATGAAGAAATTGCTTGAAAAGGAGGCAGTTTTGGGACTCAACAGATATATTCTACAATAATATTTTTGGGAGTCATAGAAAATTTTAGTCCTTTGTTTAATAGATTGATTATGGTAGAATTTAATTGGAAATTTGATAGATTAATAACAAGGTTTTTTTTTAGGACAATTGTTTAATGAATGGTTTAACATGATGAAGGATTTATCGAAAATGGGGTATGTACTATCAAATTTTTTACAATTATTAAGATTTAATGAAGGAGAATTACTTAATCGATTTTGCTGATTATTGTTTCCAAGAGAATGTGAGTTTAAATTTTCCCCATGCTTAATCGGTGAGTGAATAACATGGAGATGTGACAGCGCTTCATTATGTATCGACTTGCTGGACAACGAGGTTAATGGAACAATGTTAAGATTAATTTCATTGTTTTGAGTTGTGAGAATATGTGTTTCGATGAGAGGTTGTGGGGTTTGGGGAAGGGAAAAAAATGTAGGGGAATCACTTTGTTGTGGCATGGCTGCGTTGGAGAATGATTTACAAAGTGTTTCAAAATCGAGTTGGCTAGAATTCTAGAGAATCGATTTGTTGGATAGTGTATCTAATAGAACAACGTTTAGGTTGAGAGTACCATTGTCAAAATGCATTTCGATGGGAGGTTGTGTGGTCTAGGTAAGGGAAGACAATGTATGAGACATAGAAGAAATTCTTTGTTGTGGTGTGGCTATGTTGGAACTATCAGCATATTTAAAAACTATTCTAGAATTAAATTTGTTTGAATTCTAGATAATTGATTTGCTGGAATGCATATTTAAATTTGAGCTGTGAAAACATCAGGAAGCGTATTGTGTTGAATAATATAGGGCATAGAGTTAATGAGATTCTTCTTTACATGATAAATATTAATGCTTAACTTATTAATCATTAGCGTGTCTTGTTTTATCATTAAATAGCTAACATAACAAAGAGATAGGAACACAATAAATTGGCATTCTTCCAGGGCTAAAACCTCTCCCTTTAGGAGAGGAAAACCTGCATAAAATTCTTCTTATAGAGATTATAATTGATGAACCCCAAGACCATGACCATTGAGTAACTAAGCCACTACAAGACGAAGCCACCAATCCTCTTCTTCATACTGTTGAAATCATCATCTTCACTGCACCACGGATACATACATTGAGGTTGCAACATCACTGAGAATATCCCTATACTTCCACAAAGAGACTCATCATAGCTATGAGCTTCATGGTTGATGCATTAAAACAGAGATCACATCGATCTTCTTTACCATGTATATTCCGAGACAGTTGTTAGTGTCAGCCTTTGCAGCGTATTGAAGGCCCCGAAAATCGGGTCGACAACAAGGGGGATACCCGCCCGGTCCAGACCTTGGTTGGAAGCTCCTTATCCGTTTGGTATAGCGGGTTCGACTGGGGATATGGGACCAGTTTCCCAATTCAGTGTGTGTGTGTGTGAGAAAGATGGGTGCTTCTGTTCTAAATGGAATACTTCTATCTAATGTAATGCTATGCTATTGTATTCTAATAAACAGAAAAACATTGAAATTTATGCTAACCCGGGGTGTGATCTTTCTTCTATGCGATCTAAAAAGATTTCAAATAATAACTGGTAATAAAGATCATCTAGCTATCATAAGAAAAGAATTCGATAAACATGAGCTACTTCGTATAAGAAGTTAAACAAAACAACTGTGAAAAACTTATCACATAAATGAGCTATTCAGACACTAAACATAAACAAATAGTTATCAACGTACAAAAGTGCCAAATGATAACTCAGACATCCATGTTGTAATATATAAATAACTGAAAACTGAATATCACTTTAACGCATAAGTAGAAATGGTTAAGAGATAAAAGTACCATTTATAACTAGTCCTACTCATGAGCTTCAAGCGATAATTGATTTATCTCTCCTTGATTTAAAATCCACTAAGAGTATAGAAGTGCAACATCAGTAACAAATATCAAATGCAAATATCAAATAAACCCTGTTCCATTCATTCACCAAAACCTCCTCTAAGGGTGCAAAAGTGCATGTTCTGAGGACAAGTTTTTGATAAATTTCTGGAACCTTCTCTAAATGCATGAGAAGGGTTTAAATACTACTAACTAAATAACTTATTTATAGAAATTGAGGATTCGGTTTAAATGGCCATCCTCTTTCTAAGCAAAACTATTCTAAAATTAAATCTACTAACTATTTCTAAATCTACTCCTTAATGTCGCAAGCATTCAATATTTTTCTGAGTAGATTTGGCTGACTCTCTTCTGCCTTTGGTTGAGTTAAGCAAACAAAATCGGCAAGAGCTGGCATTATCTTCTCTGTAAAATTGATGATATACTTGAGAATCATCCAATGAATATGTAGCATTACCATGTATGCCTGGTAAAAATCCCATTTCAACTTGGTTAACCTTTGGACTGCTTCTGTTTTTCCTTCAGTCTTCTGTTTCCAGTTTTCAGTCTTGGTTAACCTTTGGACTGCTTTTGCTTTTCGGGGCTCGCAGGTGACTGAGCAACTAGGGACCTTCCTTTTCAAACAATTTCACGCATCGGAAACTGCCTCTGTTTCTTGATCCGGGCTTCCCCGATGCGGTTTTTGCCTCTTGTGCCTTTTTCTTTCATTGGGTATAAAGCTCAAAATTTGTAAAAATAGTGGTTCCGTGAGCTCTTGACCCTAAGAATTAAATTGTTTGTTTCTGGTATCAGCATCGTTCAGTATCCATTCAACCATGGTTGTACATGAGAAATCTGTGATAGATGCCTCAGAAGAGTTCTGCAGCTCTTTTTCTTCATTGAATGGATTAAGTGTGCCTTCCAAAATGTTCATTGGAGCGTTGCCTTCCTTCCTCGATGTTTTATGCATAGTGCCCTGTATAACGCTTCGTCCTTCTTTCCTGCAGTTTAGATTGAGGTGGAAGTAATGATAAAGGACTAATGACAGGAAAACTTTTAAATGTTGAATATATACAAGACATGCCACCTTACGTGATCTATTTCTTCGAAAAACACAACACCCTACTTCATTAACAACTGGAAATAACTCATTAATTCGCATTAAAATACATGACCAACTCTTGGCTAAAAAGTTTTCTCGAATAATGAGCCAGAACCAACTGTGATGGAGGGGTCCCGCGATTTTGCTTTGCGATGTTGCAGATCGCAGTATAGCAATATCGTAATGTCGCAATGTCGCAATGTCATTGTGTTGTTTTTATCGCAAGGTCGCAGTATCACAACTTTGCGGTATCGCAGTATCGCGATGTCGCAATATCGCAATATCGCAGATCGTTATAATCCTTGTGTAATTCATGTGATTTTTGCGATGTGCGATATGTGATATCGCATATCGGCGATTTTTTAAAGCTTTTCAATGTGAGTGTTTCTTTAGTATATGCAATGCGATGAGGTTTCGCGTCGCATTATCGCCTTTTGTCATTTTAACTCATTAGAAGGTGTATCCTATCATCCTTTGCGCGATGCGATATCCTTTAAGGAGTAAATTTAATTTTCTTCATTATGAAACTTAGGTTTTTTTAGATTTTTCAAGGTATTTTCCTAAGTTCATGATGTTGTAAGTTTCATCTAAAAACGAAAATGTAACACTAACTTGTTTTTTTGAGGGTCCCCACTTATTTAGTATTAGCAATAATACTTCATAAGGAGGGGGGTTGTTGGTGGCCACAACACAGCCTTCCTCCAGTGATCAAACATGCTCTTACAAAGTGATTTTAAGGTGTCAAGGTCAAATTTTGTCATTTCATGTGGTCTTCAAGTAAATTTGGTCACTAGGTTATTAGGTCTGGGTTTGCTTTTTATCTTCAAAGTTGTCCATGTCAATCCATTCGCAATTCAGCTGAGTGTACATCATCAGAGGTTTTTCATCTCATAGTCAGGTTCCATGGGTCATTTTCACCTTGTACTCCTTCAGTTGACCTGGTAAGGTTCATTTCCCTTCCTAGGGTTTTGAAGTAATTTCTTCTTGGATGTCAATCATCAGCAAAACTTGTTTCCTGATGTCTGGTACACTTCCCCTATCCTTAAATGTCCTTATTAAACTTTCCAATTATATATCCTCAAAAACAATCATTTCAACACAAACCCTAGTTTCTTGCTACAACTTGACAATTTTCTAGGCTAGGCCTGTGTTTTTCCCTTTTGGACCCCTTCCCCTCACTCAATATTTGAAATTCCACTTCCCCCTGCTTCTTAACATCCCTCCCTACTTCCCAAAATTTTCTCAAGAATTTAAAAGCCCCTTATCCCCTTCATTTCACTTCATTTCGACAAATCCCCTGTTCCACACATCGGGATAGGTTTTACTCCAATGATGTTTTTGAGCAAGAAAAGATGCATTTGAGAAAACTGAGAGAGTTTTTTGTCAACAATAGGCCAAGGAAGAAAAACCTCCTTTAAGTTTTACACAAGTGTCATGGTTTTATAGAAATGTCAAAAATACAGTTGCCTAAGGAGAATTGATGCACCTCTGAAGTGACATTGGGAAAATCATGATTTCTCCTAGCTTAGTTGGCCCAATGACTTTCTTGATGAGTCAAATGATAACTAGACACAAAGAGCTTTCCAATGAGCTATCATAAGCTCACTTTGGGGTTGAGAAAGACCTTCCAAAGTTGACTGAAATAGCACTCTACCTTGAGGCAGCTTCATTTTGCACATTTTGATCAGTCTTGGGAGATTTGGTTTTTGACAGGGCAAATAAACTCCAAATCAAAAAATTCAAGTCGGGTTGAAAATTAGACTCAATAATATTTCCAAATAGCTATCCCACACCCAATTTGGACACTGATAATGCCTCCAAAAGTCTCCTGCAAAAAGGTGCTACGCATTGAGATGGCGCTACGCATTGGGCAGCCCTCTAGAGTGTAAAAAATGAACTAGCACGATGCATTGAGATGGCGCAGCGCATTGGGCTAAAAAGCCTGAAATCCATTCAAATATTCCTCCAAAGACTCTTATATTACTAAATTCTTCATTTCCCAAGTAAGTTAACATCCCTCCATGACCAATGAATGAGTTACCTTGGTGTTTATGGTGATTTAATGAGAAAAAATCAAAACCCTACCTCTTTACATTTCTTTCCAAAAGCAGTTTCATAAGGTTTGAAAATTGTATGTTTTGCTGCTAATTCCAATACTAGCCATTTCTCACTCCCTCACTCCTTCATTCCCTCAATCATTTTCTCCCTCTCTTTACATTCTCATCTACCCATTCCACATTTCCCATATCCCTAATCAACTAACCCTAAATCCCTAATCCCACTATCCCAAACCCTACTCACATCCCTAAAACTCTTACTCCCATCCCTAAACTCTGTTCACACATACATTTTTACACTCTCTTCCATACACTCTACCCACTTCATTCCTCCACCATATTTTCACACTGTTATCCACAAAACCATCCATATACAAACACATCTTTCAAAACCAAAGGAAAACAATGGAAAGACACAATGATCATGGGTATGAACAAGAGATTGAACATGACCGAGAATAATGGCTTGAGAGAAAAAAAATTCACTTGGGAAAGGATTCTAGAGAAATACAACAATGAGAAAAACATGTTGAGGAACATGGCATACCACTACTTGTCAAGAAATATGGTGTGCAAAGCAAGAATCAAGATTTTGAAGGCCAAGTTGAAGAAAGCATCGAGGAAGCGAAAAGAGCAAGATAGACTTCAGATCTTGGCTGAGGCTTCCTTGGCCCAAAATAGCACTTAATTAATGACACTCAGCCCAAATTTCAAGAAATTTGGGATACTTTTTGCAATTTTGGAATTTTTGGCCTAAAACATAGGTTTTTTTGCCCAATGCGCCGCGCCACCTGGCACGCGCTTTTGATAAGGACCTCCTTTGAGGAAAAACTTAGCATTTTTGGATTTTTCATGTAAAAATATGCATGCCCACAAATGGCCAAGAAATTTTGACAGGTTTTGAGCTTCCAAAAAGGTCAAAAACACCTCAAAAATGACCTTTCTGCCCCTTTTTGAACACACAGGAAGCAGTGTTGGGAGAACTCAGTTTTGGAGGGGCAAACGGAGGCCAAATTCAAAAATTCCATTTGTTATGGAAATTAGATAGGAAAACCTTTCCAACAAGTACACTTGGAGAAAATTTGGACACAGGGAAGGCCTCCAAAATCAGCTGCAAAAAGGTGTTACGCATAAGAAAATCAGCGCGACGCATTGGAGGAATTTTTCTCAATTTGACCAAAATACTTTGTTTTTCGCCTAGTTTCTTGACAGCTTGACTTTTCTCCTTCTAATTTTCAAACTCATGATGTAATTTAATGTGACTTGGTGGATTTAATTATGCCAAATTTTCACTCATAGAGGTAGATTAATCCATGAAAAGGTAGTTTGCAACTGAATGAATGAGTTCCCTAGTTTTTAGAGGCAAGTTGTTCCATTGCCTACTTTTTAGTTCTCAGTTTAGAATTTGTTGGAACAGCTCCTAAACTTATGAGATCGACCCCTAGAGGCTAGGATAAGTTTTTGGTTGCCTATATCTTGTAATTTTTCAGTCATTGGGAAATGTTGGACTTTTGAGAAAGCTTGGAGCTTCATTGTATACTCATGTCAATAGTTTGGCTAAGGAATAGACCAGGGTTTGTAGCACTTTATGGGATTCATGTGGCATCTTGCTTTGTTATTGTGTTTCCTTCTGTAATTTTAAGTTTACATGTGTTTTATGTATGCCATCATCTCTCTTTGCTTCATCTTAACTAAATCAAACAAGGATAAAGGTAGAATCCATTGAAATTGCAATGCTCTACCTAGGGTTTGCTTAGTTATTTATATTTTCAGTTGTTTGAAGAGGATCCCTGAGATTTTCTTACCCCCTCTTCAACTCCTCACCTGTCTAAAAGCTCTCCATCTCACTCAATTTTAAGTATCAAACCATTTTCCTACCTTGCCCCATAGAGATCTCTGCCAAAACTGAGCCTCATTCCCCAGACCAAAATTTTCCTTTCACATTTGAGCCAACAAAACATCATCAAATTCAATCAAACTCTTCTACACACATACCTAGCCTAAGATCAGTGTTCACATTAGTCATCTCAAGCCCTCATTGATCATATTTTGTTGAGATTAACAAGGAGAGAGCCCTCTCCCGACCTGGTAGGGCTAGCTACCAGGTTAAGCGTGGTTTGATGTCATCCTAGATCCTACCTTTCTTAGCCTGAGGTAGATTTAGGCACTAACATAGTGGCGACCGTACTGGGGAAAAAAGTTTTATTTGTTGGTTAGCATTCTTTGCTTTATAAACAACAGACGGAGCCTGAAGTTAGCTAGGTAGCCTTCAAACTGCTCTTGCTTTGCAAGTGCATAAGTAGATGAATGTTGCTTCAGTCAATCTCCAGTTTAGTTTATGAATTGAACATCTGACTTGCAAATTTCCCTAGCACAATTTTGTAATCAAGTTCAAATTTGATTGTTGATGGTTAACAACGATCAGACATAGCAAGGCTGAAATCATTCACCTGGCGATTCCAAATCATTTTCAAGATCAGATCCAAGGACTCCACTCAAGGATGAACCTGACTAGTAGAAACATGAAAGGACAATATGGAAAGATCAGGTATTCGAGTTGGAATTTCATCCAAGACATTTTTTTCTTTGTTATAAACTATTTCTTCTCTTTTCCCGAGAATGTCAAGAAGTTTTTGCGAAGTATACTATGTTTGAGAAGAGATCCTCTGCCTGCATTTGATTCCTTCCCTTTGAAGATTGTAAATACCAAATATTTGCATGCCTTTGAGCTTGATCAAGACCCTTTTTCCGAATTTTGTGATGGTCGTCTTCAAACTGATGAGCCTCAAGAGACCAATATTGATTCTTCACCTTCTGTACATACTCCTATACCTTGTAAAATTCCCGATCGATACAAGCCTCTGATTTACCTCCTATATTCCATGCTTTCCCTAAAAATCATGATCTATATCTACTAAGATTTGACAGTGAACGCGACAATATCACTGCTCAGATAAATGTATTGAATTTTGAGTCTTTTCTTGATATTTTTGAAGTTGATGAAGAGGATGTCAGAATTAGGCTTTTTTCTCTTTCTTTGCAAGACAAAGTCAAGAGTTGGTTCAAAACCCTACCTGATGTGAGCATCTCAGATTTCCAGCAATTCTTCAAAGTTTTCCTCAACAGGTGGGTGGTAAGACAGAACCCTTTCTTGATTATAGAAGAGTATAACCAGCTGAAAAAACTGCCAGGGGAGACAATACAACAATTTTCTGCCAGATTTAACCAAGTCTATTTTTTGATGTCAGTTAATATAAGACCTTCGCCTGGATCCGCTCTCTTGCACTACCTGGGTACCTTTGATCTGGAAATTGAGTTTCAGCTGAGGGAAAGGAACCTTGCAACACTTGAAGAGATGCATAACAGTGCAGTAGATGTAGAGGCTCATTCGCTGATCCGAAGGGCAAAGTTGAAGGAAGAAGAGATGAAAAACACAAATTCGAAGGAATCGACATCTCTAGAGGTAAAGCTTGACATTTTGGTAAATGCAGTGGAAGAGATGATGCAAAGGATCATCACAAGGAATGAGTATAATGTTCAAGACCATGGCTCACTGATTGAAGAAGAACAAGTTGTTGATCCAAAACATCTTCTTTCTTATCCCAGTTCTCATAGATCTGATAATGATTGTCTTATAGATCATCTTGGAGAAGAGAGATATGTTGATATGAAATGTATGCTTGATGATGTGTTTTATACTGACGATTTGCCTCAGTTTGATCAATATGATGATGATTATGTTCTCCAAACAGAAGCTAATCTTGTAGACAAATCAACAGCTAGTTTGTGGAACGAGGAATTTCACTTCCAGCAGCTCGAGTACAGTGATCAACCGATGCATATCAACTATAACAGTGACGAGGAAAGTGCAACAAATTTTGAAGTAAGTGAAGGATCTTTGCCATTTTGTTTTGCTTCGTTTCAGTTCATCAGAGACAACATTCATGCAATCAGAAATCAATTGTCGACAAGTCTTGATCTGGATCATCTTGAGGACAATGAAATCCTTGTTCAAGACTTCTCATATCTAGATTTTCAACCCCTAAATGCCATTAATTGTCATGTTGCAAATGAAGACTTGGAAGTTGGCACATACGATTAAATGATACAAGATGATTTCCTACCATTTTGTTTTGAATCATTTCAGTTTCTGAAGGGAAAACTGCATAGTATATCTTCAAATGAGCAGCCTGTAGAAAGTCATGCAATCTCATCGGAACCAATAGAAAATGGGTTTCAACAGTCTTTTCAAGCTTTTGACGATCCAATAGCTGATGTGTTGGATAATGTCTATAGTCAAAGTCCTTCTCCTATATGTGAGCTTGACAAAAGTATTGATACAAACTTGATCCGACAGTCGGTTTCTTTGTCATTTTCAGCAGGAGTCTCATCACAAAGCTCAGATCAAAGTTTGCATTCATGGTATGAAGAGAAGAGAAGTAATCCATTGGATGAGCTAAGTCCCAGTGTGCATGAATTTTGAGATCCTTATGCAGTGTTTTTGGAGGTGGATAGAGAATCCATAGTATTCAACGGATCTGTTCACAAGTTTTCATGGGAGTTGTCTTTTAGTAGTTCTCTCTTGTTTTTCATAAACAATCACTTGTAGAGAATTCAAACAGCAGCCGGAATACTTACTTGGTTGCATTGGTTGTTTCATTTCACTTAATCAGGTGATGAATGGAATTGTTAGAGTAGGTTTTGATGAATAAGCTCTACTTTGAGCATCATTTCCAGTTTGTCAGTTGTGTTTAAGTATCGAGTCAGTTTTTAGTTGAGTGAGAGTCAGTTTGTGTCATCAAGTCATCAGTTTTCAGTCATGCATTTCAACTTGAGTTTTTGACTCCATTGCCTAATGGATAAGGCACTGGTTTGCTCTCCCAAAGATTTTCCATTCTTGGAACCTCCAAGGAGCTACCATCCCCATTGGAGCCAATGTTAGTGTCAATCTTTGCAGCCTTCCTCCAATGATCAAACATGCTCTAACAAAGTGATTTTAAGGTGTCAAGGTCAAATTTTGTCATTTTAGTGAGTCTTCAAGTAAAATTGGGTCACTGTGTATTAGGTCTAGGGTTTGCTTTTACTCCTTTCAAAGTTGTCCAAATGTTGGTCCATGTCACCATTTAGCTGCGTGTACCATCTTTAGGAGGATTTTCATCATCATGTCAGGGTCTAATGGGTCATTTTACACCTTGTTCATGCTTCAATTGTGCCTAGGTAAGGTTCATTTCCCTCTCCTAGGATTTTGAAGGTAATTTCTCTTGGATGGTCAAATCATCAGCAAAACTTGTATCCTGATGTTTTTACACCTTCCCCTATCCTTAATGTACCTTACTAAACACTTTCCATCACTGATATCCCTCAAATTCCTCATTTTCACACAAACCCTAGTTTCTTGCTACAACTTGACGATTTTCTAGGCTAGGCCTGTGTTTTGCCCTTTTGGACCCCTTCCCCTCACTCAATATTTGAAATTCCACTTTCCCCTACTTTCTAACATCCCTACCTACTTCCCAAAATTTTCTCAAGAATTTATAAGCCCCTTATCCCCTTCATTTCACTTCATTGCAACAAATCCCCGGTTCCACACATCGAGAAAGGTTTTACTCCAATGATGTTTCTGAGAAAGAAAATATGAATTTGGGAAAACTGAGAGAGGTTTTTTTCCAAAATAGGCCAAGAAATAAAAACCTCCTTCACGTTTTACACAGGTGTCATGGTTCTATAGAAATGTCAAAAATACAGTTGCCTCAGGAGAATTGATGCACCTCTGAAGTGACGTTGGGACAATCACTATTTATCCTATCTTGGTTGCCCAAATGACTTTCTTGATGAGTCAAATGATAACTAGACAGAAATATATTTCCAATTAACTATCATGAGCTCAATTTTGGGTTGAGGAATACCTTCAAAAGTTGACTGCAACAGCACTCTGCCTTGAGGCAGCCTCATTTTGCACATTTTGACCAGTCTTGGGAGATTTGATTTTTGAGACGGAAAATGAACTCCAAATTGAAAAATTCAAGTTGGGTTGGAAATTATACTAAATTATCTTTCCAACGAGCTATCGAGCACCCAATTGGGACACCGGGAAGGCCTCCAAAAGTCTCCTGCAAAAAGGCGCTATGCATTGGGCAGCCCTCTAGAGTGTAAAAAATGAACTGGCGCGACGCATTGAGATAGCGCGACGCACTGGGCTAAAAAGCCTGAAATCCATTCAAATATTCCTCCAAAGACTCTAAAATTTCTAAATTCTTCATTTCCCAAGTAATTTAACATCCCTCCATGACCAATTAATGAGTTACCTTGGTGTTATGGTGATTTAATGAGAAAAAATCAACACCCTACCTCTTTACATTTCTTGCCAAAAGCAGTTGCATAGGGTTTGCAAATTGTATGTTTTGTTGCTAATTCCACTACTAGCCATTTCTCACCCCCTCACTCCTTCATTCCCTCAATCATTTTCTCCCTCTCTTTACATTCTCATCTACCCATTCCACATTTCCCATATCCCTAATCAACTAACCCTAAATCCCTAATCCCACTATCCCAAACCCTACTCACATCCCTAAAACTCTTACTCCCATCCCTAAACTTTTTTCACACATACATTTTTACACTCTCTTCCATACACTCTACCTACTTCATTTCTCCACCATATTTCCACATTTTTATCCACAAAACCATCCATATACAACCACATTTTTCAAAACCAAAGGAAAACAATGGAAAGACACAGTGATCATGGGTATGAGCAAGAGATTGAACATGACTGGGAATCTTGGCTTGAGAGAAAAAACTTGCACTTGGGAAAGGATGCTAGAGAAGGCCAAAAATGAGAAAATCATGTTGAGAAACATGGCATACCACTACTTGTCAAGAAATATGGTGTGCAAAGCAAGAATCAAGATTTTGAAGGCCAAGTTGAAGAAAGCATCGAGGAAGTGAAAAGAGAAAGATAGAATTTAGATCTTGGCTGAGGCTTCCTTGGCCCAACATAGCACTTAATGAAGTACACTCAACCCAAATTTCAAGAAATTTGGGATACTTTTTGCAATTTTGGAATTTTTGGCCTAAAACACAGGTTTTTCTGCCCAATGCGCTGCGCCACCTGGCGCGCGCTTTTGATAGGGACCTCCTTTTGAGGAAAACTCAGCATTTTTGGATTTTCATGGAAAAATATGCATGCCTACAAATGGCCAAGAAATGTTGACAGGTTTTGAGCTTCCAAAAAGGTCAAAAACACCTCAAAAATGACATTTCTACCCCTTTTTGGACACACAAGAAGCAGTGTTGGGAGAACTTAGTTTTGGAGGGGAAAATGGAGGCCAAATTCAAAAATTCCACTTGTTCTAGAAAGTAGACAAGCAGAAATTTCCAACAAGCACACCTGGAGAAAATTTGGACACTAGGAAGGTCTCCAAAATGAGCTGTAAAAAGGCGATATGCATAGGGAAATCAGCGCGGCGCATTGGAGGAATTTTGCTCAGTTTGACCAAAATAATCTGTTTTTCGCCTAGTTTCTTGAGAGTTTGACTTTTCTCCTTCTAATTTTCAAACTCATGATGTAATTTAATGTGAATTGATGTATTTTGATGTAATTATGCCAAATTTTCACTCATAGAGGTAGATTAATCCATGAAAAGGTAGTTTGCAACTAAATGAATTAGTTCCCTAGTTTTTAGAGGCAAGCTGTTCCACTACCTACTTTTTAGTTCTCAGTTTAGAATTTGTTGGAATAGCTCCTAAACTTATGAGCTTGACCCCTATAGGCTAGGATAAGTTGTTGGTTGCCTATATCTTGTCATTTTTTAGTCATTGGAAAAGGTTGGACTTTTGAGAAAGCTTGGAGCTTCATTCTATACTCATCTCAGCAGTTTGGCTAAGGAATAGACCAGGGTTTGCAGCACTTTATGGGATTCATGTGGCATATTTCTTTGGTATTGTGTTTCCTTCTGTAATTTTAAGATTACATGTGTTTTATGTATGCCATCATCTCTCCTTGCTTCATCTTAACTAAATCAAACAAGGATGAAGGTAGAATCCATTGAAATTGCAGTGCTCTACCTAGGGTTTGCTTAGTTATTTATGTTTTCAGTTGTTTGAAGAGGATCCCTGAGATTTTCTTGACCTCTCCAAATCCTCACATGTCTAAAAGCTCTCCATCTCACTCAATTTGAAGTACCAAACCATTTGCCTACCTTGCCCCATAGAGATCTCTGCAAAACTGAGCCTCACTCCCCAGACCAAAATCCGCCTTTCACATTTGAGCCAACAAAACATCATCAAATTCAATCAAACTCTTCTGCACACATACCTAGCCTAAGATCAGTATTCACATCAGTCATCTCAAGCCCTCATTAATCATATTTTGCTGAGATTGACAAGGAGAGAGCCCTCTCCCGACCTGGTAGGGCTATACCAGGTTAAGTGTGGTTTGATGTTATCCTAGATCCTACCTTTCTCAACCTGAGGTAGATTTAGGCACTAACAATAGTGAGATAGTGATTATAAAAATTGTGACTATGCTTATGATATATAAAGGTTGAGACATAGTTTGATAGGGATCCTTCTTGCCAAGGGTGTATACTTGTGACTGCACTTATTATGACACCGAAATTCATATCATCTCTTTTTCACTGAGGAGTATAATGCTTCAATAATGCGTTGATGCCTGTAACAAGGATGAGACTAAGACTTCTTAGCGATATTTCAAGTGAGTCCGAGATGGTATCTCAACTGTGGTTATCTGAGAGAGTTCTCCTTAAAATATGTGAAGTCCAAACTTATACCCATCTAAGTTTCTTTAGAGAGATGCGAGATACTTCTATGTTCTTTTGCGGTGACCCCAGCTGCCTATTTATAGGTGTGTGTCCATGCATGCAAGCCTACATGAATTAATGAATTGTTGTGTCACTTCGTTTGAGTAGGCGTGTCTATTCTTTATGTCAATTTTTCTTGCCAACTTGATTGTTCTTTTCATCGTTTTGCTTGCTTGTTTTGAAGAGGATTGTGCTGGTCTTCGAGGGTTGTTCTTGAATTCAGGTTGACTCATATACATTTCATAAATTCTCAAGAGATCTCTTTGAATCTTTGACTTTCCTAGACCTATGGAATGAGAAAGAAACTCATTCTTATAATTCTCAAAAAAATATTTATTTTCTTTACAAGTACAAAGATCAAAATTACATGTACAGATACTGAACCTAGTTACATTTTATTCAACACTCCCTCTTAACTAGGGAGGTATTTATAATGGTACTTGGTTATTCTCAATCTGAAGAATTTCTCATAAGAAGAATCAGATTGGTAACCCATCTATATAGCATCATATCATCCAACATTGTGACAGTGCAAGGCCTTGACTAACAGCTCCATCTCTTCATGATACCATGAACTAAAATGCTAGCAAGACTAATGACTATAGGCACCTTCATCATTGTCTCTCAAGGTGCATACCCACCCGGGTGTTCACAGAGTATGAACTTCTAGGAATATTTTTATCTTGGGTTCCCAGCCCTCAAAGAATATCGGTCCTCTTGCCTACTCTTATTTTGGATGTCCTACACATCCTCAAAGAGCATTGGATGCCATATGATTACCTAATCCTCCATTATTTCTTCCCAGGTGAAGACAAGAATGTTGTGTCTACATTTCCATTCATGGCCTTCACCTAGACTTACGGTTGTTAGTCCTATTCTAGTGCATGACACATGAAATATAAAAACACAACTATCACTCCTTTTTAATTAGGGATGATCTAACCCAAGCTCCCTCTTGATCAGGGACCAGTCAGAGCTCCCTTTTAGGTAGGGATTCTTCCATACATCAACAACTTCTTCTTCGTGGGTCCTTCAGCTGCTTGATCAACTTTTCTCCTTGATGTCAAGAAAGTTAGCTAAGCATATTCCTTGTAGGGAAACAACCATCGATCACTTTCCTCCTTAGTTCGTCATGTCATTCATTTCCGCATGGAAAGTGGCCTTCTTCATATATGGAACCTTCGTTATATGACTACTTCTTTCTCATCATGCTTCTTCCATCCATCACATGAATGCTAGTTGTACTTGTATTTACAACTCTTGTTCAAGTAGCCCTGCATTATCTAGATATTATTCACGAAATAAAAACATCATATTACATCAAATCATACCTTACGAGATGGATCTTCATCATGACATCTTTCTATAGGTATGAACATACTGCATACATATTGACACATATCCCAAAGATATCCATTGTCAAGGGTCTTCATATTTTCCATCAGAGCCTTCATAACTTTCCGGGAGATTTTCTAGTCAAGTCTTCTTGATCTTTTGGATGTTGATTTCATTCATCAGGGATGCATATCTCATGATCTCTTCCTTCCTCGCACATTCGATTCTTAGTAGCTTGTAATTAGAGTTTCTTAATTGTAGTAAACCACCTCATACTTCAAATGAGGACACATTATGTTGATTTCATCTAGTGTGACTTATGCCTTCCTACATCCTTTCAAAGGAGGAGATATTATTTCTCTTGATCATGCTTCTTAAGATAGAAGCAATGATCCATGTTACCTACAACCATATTACATGTCATTTAAACACAAGCATACATACCTTATTTTACCTTCAAGTCATTGAGGCTTCTTCCAACAACTTCCTTGATTGAGGAGATATTAAATCCCTTGATTTGATTTATGTCATCACATCATCATCTCATGGATTCCATCAGTTGGAGTTCCCATTGAAACACTTGCTTACTTTCTAGATTAGTGAACTCTTCGATGAGGATCCCATCATAGAATATTTTGAGGATCTTGTATATCCCCAACTGGAAGATGTTTCCTTTTTGACTTGATGTATGATGAGTCTTGCCTTAGATGGATTCTTCCCTTCCTTCAACGTCCACTAAGGTTCCCAAGAGCTATATCATACATGTTTGTCTTGCCATAGATTTTGTCTTTCATGATTCCCATGGTGATATCACAAGCTCTTGTTTCTAATGCTTCCATGATGCCATGATGCATCTTATTATCATTTTCATACCTTATAGCACAAGATTTATGAGCTTATGTTAGGACCCTTTTTGTGAAGGATACTATCTTACTCATAGGAGAGATTTATTACTCCCTCTTTCCTTAGCCCTTTTCTTCAGCTTCCTTCATCTTTCAGTGATATGAGCTTCCAAAATATTTCTATAGAATTGAATATTAGCTATACTTATTCTTTCTTTCTTTGCTTGAGGACTAAGATTTTGTGTTGGTCTAAGTGATGTGACCTTCTTTACTATAATTTCAGAGAGTATATCTTCTAGAATTTCAGATATATCTTTTAATGTCTCCTCTTTTAGCACTTGAGTACCTTTGAGTGATTTCATATGATTCTTATGAGTCTCTTGATACATTCAAGCATTGTTTGACCTTCAAAGACCTTTCCATAGACATCAATGATTTCTCTTTTCTATGAGGATTATGACAATCCTCCTTATTTTATGCAAGTATTTTTTTCATAAGGACTATGACTATCCTTCAATATTTCTATTTCCTTGCAAAATAGAGCTATTAAACCAAAAAAATGAAAGATACTTACTTGGCATGTGAAGAGGAGATCTTCACCTTGATGCTTCTTTTTCTTGAGCTTCCCATCATAAATCACTAGTATCCTTTTACCAAAAATTCTTTGGAGACCTTCTGGCATCAGGACTTTTGACTTCTTCTATACTGAACACATTGTTGACATGCTCGTGATACTACCATCCCACAAGTGGACCTTATTATACTTTAGCATTAGAAAGTTCATTCTTTTATCCAAGGATCATGCTATAGAATTGTGACAAGTATATCGTTGTACCACTACACCCTGACAGACTACAGTGATGTCTTATGAGTAATGTTCATTTGGGTTGTGCACTGTGTTGTGAGCTTGAAATTATCATCGAATTCATCACTTTGATTTTATTGAGATGTGTATTGGAGATCTGCCTTTTGATCTATCGAGATCATGAAATTCTCTTCACAGTTTTTACTGAGATCGTATCCTATGTTAGGATCATGACTTCTCCTTGAACAAGAATGTAAGTGTGTTTATCATCGAGATCTTACTTGTCATGGTTGTGAGGAGAATATATATAGTATTATAGTATTGCTAAGTTTCTTATTCAAGACTGTGTATGAAATTGTTCACTACTATGGGATTACCATGATTCTTTCCATCGAAACTGAGTGGTGCTATAGGATATTTGAAACCATCATTCTTATTCCAAGAGATTACTGAGATAGAGATACCAAGACTTGTTAGTATCTCTCCATCATGAGCATGCTAATAATATATTACAAGGTGACATCATTTCACATGTTGAGGACTACGATTATGAGGAGGTCGAGGCAATGATTATATTGTAATCACAAGAATGTTGAGATATCATACTTCATTGTGTTCATTGAGACTTATAGAGGAGAACTTCATCATCGAGGTCTTGTACCTGTTTGTACCATCTGAAGATTCAGAGTGATCCAACTTCTGAGTATTAGAATTGAGACTTCAGTTTAACTAAGATTGATATTGAATTGTCTTGCTGTTGTATACTGCTTTTTAAAGACTGGTCTTCAATTCCTTCAACCTGTTCTAATGTCCTTCTTGAAGTTGATCCTTAAGTGTCTCTTTAATTGCCTTCCTTAGACTACAACCATATCTCTGATACCATGTTGAAGAATCTAGGGCATGGAGTTAATGAGATTCTTCTTTACATGATAATTATTAATGCTTAGCTTGTTAATCATTAGTGTGTCTTATTTTATCACTAAATAGCTACCATAATAAAGAGATAGGAACACAATAAGTTGGCATTCTGCTAGGGCCAAAACTATCCCTCTAGGAGAGGAAAACCCACATAACATTTTTCTTATAGATATTCCAATTTATGAACAATAAGACCATGACCCTTGACTAACTGATCCACTGCAAGACCAAGCCACCAATCCTCTTCTTCATACTACTAAAATCATCATCTTCACTGCACCATGGAGACATACATTACTACTGCAACATCACTAAGATATCCATGTACTTCCACTAAGAGACTCGTCATAGCTATGAGCTTCATGACTGTTGCATTACAAAAAATATCACATCGATCTTCTTTACCATGTATATTCTGAGACAATGAGATAGTGATCATAAAAATCGTGACTGTGCTTATGATATATGAAGGCCGAGACAGAGTTTGATAGGGATCCTTCTTGCTAAGGGTGTATACTTGTGACTGCACTTATTATGACATTGAAATTCATATCATATCCTTTTCACTGAGTATATTGTTTCAGTAATGCAGCGAGGCCTGTAACAAGGAGGAGAATGACACTTCTTAACGAGATTTTAGGTGAGTCTGAGACAGTATATCTACTGTGCTTATCTGAGAAAGTTCTCCTTAAAATATGTGAAGTCCAAAACTATACCCATATGAGTTTCTTTAGAGAGATGTGAGATACTTTTATGTTGTTTTACGGTGACCCCAACTGCCTAGTTATAGGTGTATTTCCATTCATGCAAGCTGCCATGAATTAATGAATTGTTGTGTCACTTCATTTGAGCCGACATGTCTATTCTTTATGTCAAATTTGTTGGCCAACTTAACTGTTCTTTTAATCGTTTTACTTGATTGTTTTCAAGAGGATTATGTTGGTCTTGGAGGGTTGTTCTTGACTTTAGGTTGACTCGTATACATTTCATAAATGCTCAAGAAGAGCTCTTTGACTCTTTAACTTTCCTAGACCTATGGAACAAGAAAGAAACTCATTCTTATAATTCTAAAAAATAATATATCTTTTCTTTACAAGTACAAAGATCAAATTACATGTATAAATACCGAACCTAGTTACATTTTCTTCAACATATTGATGGGAGGATGTGGGGTCTGGGTAAAGGAGGACATCACTTGAGATGTCGTAAAATCGACTTGATGAGGCGCGACAGTAATGGAATTATCATATTTAGGTATAGATTTCATTTTATATACCATTCCAGTTAATCTTTTTGATATAGAAAGACTGCTATTCAATTCTAGAGAATTAAAATGGTTGTTGTAAGTCAAATTCTAGAGAATGATTGAATTTAAAAACATTTTCTTAGTCGGAATAATTCTGGAGTTATTATTATTAATAGGATTATCATTGAATGAGTGATTATTTACTTATTCTGAATTGGAATGCCGCTGGAAAAGTTAAGAAATTTTTGAGTTTGAGATTAAGAAAAAGAAATTAATATATTTATACACCCAATTTGTAATCAGGTACATAGTGAATTATATGCATAGTTATGAATTGTGGATGTGGATTTGTAGTATTCAAGTGTATGAAGATAATGGAGCTTTTATATGCCAAGATTGTTGATTGTTCAATGCATTGAATTACTGAGTGAGGTTGAAATCCGAGAGAGGGATATGAGAATCCTATATATTTGGTTGAGAATGAGACAGGAAAGAAGTTGAAGTGTCTCAAATCAGACAATGGAGGTGAATGCTACAACAAAGAGTTTGACAATTAATGTTCAAAACATGGAATTTACAAAGAGAAGATAGTTCCAAGAACGCCACAGGAAAATGGCTGTCAGAAAGGATGAACATGACAATCATGGATCGTGCAAGGTGCATGAGATTGCATGCAGGATTTCCTTACAATTTTGGGAAAACGTTGTAAATACAATCGTTTATCTAATAAACAAAGGGCCTTCAAGTTCCTTGGATGGTGGTATTCCATAGGATGCATGGACAGGTAAAAAGGTAAACTACTCATTTTTAAATGCTTTCGGTTATGAAGCCTTTGTTCACATTAATAAAGAAAATAGAACAAAGCTTGAGGAAAAATCAAAGAAATTTACCTTTATTGGATATGGTGTTAATGATTTTGGTTATCGCTTATATGATTATGAAAATCACAAAATCATTAGGAGTAGAGATTTCATATTCAATTAAAAGGCCTTGTATAAGGATCATATGTAGGGAAATAAACAAGAAGAAGAAAATAAATAATACACAATGTTTGATGAGAACACAAAAAAAGTAAAGGAGCTTGAAAATCATAATGATCAGGTGCCACAAAAACAACAACAACCAAAACAACAACAAGTACCTCAAACACCTTAAAGTGGTGTTAGAATATCTACCAGGATAAGTAAACCCCCTGAACGATACTCTCCTTCATTATATTATGTACTGTTGAGTGATTCTGGTGAACCAGAAAGATATGAAGAAGCAATGTAGTTAGAAACCATGAAGAAGTGGGAGCAAGTCATGGAAGAAGAGATGGACTCCTTGATGCATAACCAGAATTGGGACTTACTCAAGTTTCCTGTAGGTAAAACAACATTGCAGAATAAATGAGTTTACAGCTGGAAGGAAGAAGATGGAGGAAAACAAAGGTATAAGGCTAGACTTGTGGTGAAAGGGTTTGCAAAAAATAAAGGTATAGTATTTGATGAAATGTTTTCTCCTGTTGTTAAAATGACTTCAATCAGAACTATTTTAAGTCTAGTGGCAGCAGAAGATTTGCATCTTCAACAGTTAGATGTAAAAGCAACCTTTCTCCATGTGGATTTGGAGGAAGAAATATATATGCAGTAACCACAAGGGTATGAGGTCAAAGGAAAGGAAAAATTAGTGTACAAATTGAAGAAGAGATTGTATGGCTTAACATAGGATCCAAGGCAGTGGTATCTAAAATTTGACAGGTTTATGTATGAACAAGGTTATACTAGATGTCACTCTAACAATTGTGTTTATATTAAAAATAAAAATGATGGAAGCTATATTATATTGCTATTGTATGTAGATGACATTCTAGTTGCAGGGTCTAGCATGCATGAAATAAATGTGCTCAAAAGAAAACTGGAAAATTCATTTGCAATGAAGGATTTAGGTGTTGCAAAACAAATCCTTGGTATGAGAATAACTAGAGACAGGAAAAATCGCAAATTAACATTGTCTCAGAGTGAGTACATAGAAAAGGTGTTGGAAAGATTTAATATGCAGAATGCAAAACAAATTAGTACACCTTTGGCTAGCCATTTCAAACTAAGTAAGGAAATGAGTCCCAAGACCTAGGAAGAGAGGAATTATATGTGTAAAGTTCCATATACGTCAGCAACTAGAAGCTTAATGTATGCAATGGTCTGCACAAGGTTTGATATTGCACATGTAGTGGCAGTTGTAAGAAAGTATATGAACAATCCAGGAAAAGAGCATTGGGTGGCAGTGAAGTGGATTCTCAGGTATTTGAGAGGTACCATAAATCAAGAATTATTATTTGGTGGTTCAAACATTGCTCTACAGGGATATGTTAATGCAAATATGGCAGATGATAGAGATAATAGGAGGAGCATCATAGGGTATGTGTTTACTATAGGTGGAACAATTTCCAGTTGGGTTTCAAAGTTTCAAAATATTGTTGCACTTTCAACAAAGGAAGGAGAGTAATTTTTTGCTACAAAGGCTAGTAAATAAATTATTTGGTTAAAAAGGTTTATGGATGAGTTGGGAAAGAAGCAGGAGATGGCCAAGTTATACAGTGACAACCAAAGTGCCATTCATCTTGCAAAGAAATCAAAAATTAATTCCAAGACTAAACATATACAAATAAATTACCATTTCATTGTTCGGGATTGGAAGATGGATATTTGAAGCTGGAAAAGATACACACTAGCTAGAATCCTGCAAACATGTTAACAAAAGTTGTAACCGAGGAGAAGCTAAGATTCTGATCAGTTTCAATTGGTCTTCAAGTATGATGATTAAGATGAGAAACAACCAAATCCAAAGTGGAAGAATTTTTCAGCAAGTGAAGCAACAATGGAGTTTCTATAATCAGTCTCCAAGTGGGAGATTATTAGGTGTGGAGCCTGATTATCTTCTTGATTGTTAAGAGGTTTTTGTTTCATTCACGTTGGATCCATGTTGCTAACGGGGCGGAAATGCCACCCATTTAATTATCGCCAGGGGTATCTGAGGGGGTGATAATGACTTTTATGAGTCACCCCTTGCAGGGGTTCGGGGGCAGCACCCCTGCAGCTAAAAATAGACAAAAAATTGCCTTGTAAAATACTGTAATTTCGTAGTCAATATATGTCGTTCATTAGGCGGATGATATGACGATAGAAGTTATGTGAATTTAGGGGTTTTTTTCCCAAGAAGTAAACCCTTGTTTTATATGAGGGAATTATATTGTGGTTGTGTATAATTATGGTTATTATGAGCAAGAGAGAGAGGAGGTTGTGTGAGAGCGAATAAGAAATTACAACAGATCTATTGTAGGTTATCTCTCTTAATTTTGTTGGATAATATAAAAGGAAGGATTGGCTATTTCTCCATGCACATAGCCCAAATTGGGTGAAACACGTATATCTGTGAACTTAAATTTAGACAATTCATTTAAAATTCTCATCGACACCTCAAAATTTGTAGAGTTAGAAAAACATGTGGGGGTTATGATTTGGTGAGAAGTCATCAAATGAGTGAAAAAATTCAAAACAGACTTCAAGGGCTCAACTTGTCATCTGGCCCTCCTTCTAGCGCCATAAATGTTGATGATGTCGAAACCGACAACATTCAGGGGATCTCCCCGATATGAAGTCCCAACTAGACCTCACACTCTTTGGAGTAGGAGTCATAAAAGTGGGTGGTAATGTAATGCCTTGACCGTAGAAACGTGCAAAGGAAATTATGATAACTTTAGGTGCGAGCAAGTTTGTGACCTGGCACAGATTCAAGTGTGATGCATGGAGGTTCCAACACACGAAGGGAAAAGGAAGTGCGCCCCTTAGAAGTATGTAATAGTATGCAACTTGAAAGGAACACATCAGCGAAATGACATAAGAAGCTAAGATGCAAAATAGTCCACAAGTTAAAGTGATGAGTTAATCTAACAACACGCATTCAACAAGATTCGTAAAAATGCAACAAAAAAAATAGTTCATAATCATATGCATAAGTTAAATAACATACATTGCCAATACAACAAAATAGTCCTACTATATAAAAAACATATGCATGAAAGCGTGTTGGCTCTGATTAATTATTATAAGTGAAAGTTCCATCTATACATACACCATTGATGACTACTAGCCCCAATAGTAGAACATTACATTCAAGAACACATGCTCCTCCAAAGAAGTATACTCGCTCTACGCTATGGAGAAGCCAAGGATATTCACAATACTCCCAAGATATTTCTAAGCCTAAGCCTAGCAAAATGATTGACTCCCAAAAGCCTATTCTATGAGTTAAGAGGCTCTATTTATAACAGCAGGGGGTGACACTTCAACTCCCCATTTGCGATTTTTCGACTACCCTCATGACTCTTCAACTTCTTCACTAAATGATGCATTACATTACATGGTGACTTTTCATATTCCAATATTGACACTTGGAATTTCACTTACAACATAATTACAAATAATATTGCATTTTCCACGTGTACCCATATAAGACAAAATAGGGTAGATACAACCTAACAAGACACAACACTACGATTTTGAAGTTTGGGGGAAGTCCAGCTCAACAACCTCCACTTGTTGCTTCTCGGTCACATATCGGTGCCAAGCTTGGTATTGTGTGATGGTGTTCCCAAACTACTTAAAGATGTCTTTTAGAAAGCAGACTCTAGCCTCCATGGAATTCGGGTACACTGCCTTCGAACCTGTTTCCAACTCATTTTGAACCATGATCATCACTGTTTGTTGATTTGTGTGGCTTGGGAGGTACTCGAAGCCCTAGGGTTCGGGTTTTGGAGGGAAAAGAGCCACAAGGGTCACTTGTGAGGTTGGAACCCAAGGATGGGGTTTTTCACCCAATCATGTTTGGGGCATTTCTGGGAGAACATTTCTACATGTGATGGTATGAGACGATAGAGGGAGGAAAGGAGAATCCAATGCTTCGAGAATCGTTGAATTCTGAGTTGTTGAAGTTGAGAAATGAATTTTTGAAGTTGACTTAATTATTGGTATTCAAGTCATGTAGGCTTGAAGTAAAATTGTCCAATAGATGTGTCTCTTCATGAATTCGTGGAGCCCTTTTATTGGTGTATAAATAAAGGGTGAATGTGAGTCATTTTAGCATCCAAGAGCATCAAATTACCATCATAACATCTCTAATATGGCCATAGACTTAAGGAGGATAGGAAATGGAGGAAAGGGGTTGTTCTGGGCATGTTTTCTCTCACCACATGTCTGAATTAAATTTCAGAGGAGGCCACATTACAGAGAGGGGAATAAGGGTTGCTTTGAGGTGCATTTTGTTGTGTGGTGCTTATGTTTGAGGGTCGTTGAGACTAGTTCCATTTTAGGGGGTCGAGAGGCCTATTTGAGGAGTGATAAGGGATGTTGAAGGGTTCCATGGAAATATAGAGTAATTTTGAGCAGCGTGGAGAGGGTTGGGAGGCTTAATCTTAGCCTAAACTAATCCTAGGAGGCAGTCCTAAACACAAGGAGATAGGGACAACTATACTACAATTTTGGAGGAGGTCTGGAAGGTGGAATAAGGAGCCGAATCAATGCGTATTCAACCCTAACCAAGACCAAACTTATATTGCAGAAAGACAGTCCTAAAATAGAGCTATGTTATTATTTGTTTGGGATTGATTTGATGTTGGGGATTTTGTCCTAGTGTGGACAGAATTATTGCAACCTACAAGTGCCATGTATTGAGGTCAACTTGGGCAGTTGGAGACCTCAACTAGGAGAAGAAAATATAGTGAAGGATTGTTCATCATTGATCTGGTGTAGGGAATCGCGTTGATAGCCCAAAGTAGCCCTAGACGAGCTATCTTGAAGTGATGAAGATGAGTTGAAGGTCGTGTGAAGTTTGGTGCCGAAGTGCAGCACCTTGATGGACAAAGGTGACTGCTAGCCTGCTAGATTGGAGCTAGGGATTAGGCCTACCCAGAGAGAAGATTGGATCAGCGCATGTACATGCTACATAAGTGACTTGAAATAGTGTTAGGTGGAAAGTATCGATGTGTAGTGGCCTTGATGGACTAAGGCACTACTAGTGAGAAGTACAACAACGAAGGACCGGTAGGACAAGATATGACATAGAGGCTACAACAAAGTTTGTCATTTTATCTTGTATATCATAGAGTATTGTATTATTCAGATTTGGTTTAATATAATGAAGATTGGGTTTGTACATTATTGTACAATTTGTTAAAAATTGTGTATATTTGTGCATGTGTGATTTACTTCTTTATATTTCTGTTGTGCAAAGTAGATTGTGGTTGAGATTATTGGTTTGGTAGTGTCAGTGATTTTAACTCTAACCTAGACTCAAGATCGTGGAAATTCAACATGGTATCAAAAGGTGTTTGAGCTACTTTGGAAGTAATTAAATTAAAGTTGTGTGCAGCAAAGTACAATATGAGAGGGAGTTGGTCACATTGTAATTGAAGGGCTCACTACAATGTCAAAGTTGTAGGTAGGTCTCCGGTATGAGGACAAGTTAGAGGGTTTGTGCAACTATAGCCCTTCAAAGGTGTTGTAGCGGCTGCAACACCCTCTAAAATTTTGGCCTGCATCCAAATTTTGGAGTCTTCCTTGGCTTTTTCCCTGATGGTTGCAAACACTCGGGCTCATTCCATGAGCTCTTGTTGAGTCTTTACACCCTTTTTTCTTGATCGACCATCAGTCGTCTTTTGGCATGTTGATTACTATGTCATACTTGCGAGTTTGTTTTGGAAATTTTGAAGGTTTGTCTTTGTATGCATGAGTTTTTTTCGCCCTATGAACATCAGTCGTACTCACACACAAAGTTGCAAACATTGTCATGCAAGTGTTGTCACAGTCGTTCGAAGATCTATCTCAAGTGTCGCACTCGTTGCTCGTAACCTTAAAATCAATCTCATTGAGCACATGTTGTCTTGTTGGTTTGAGGTGTCTTGTTGTCGAGTCATTCTAAGTGTGTGATCACAATGTCATGTATGCACAAGTTCACTTCCTTTCACACTTAACCATTTTTCCTGAAAATTTGTCGACCAAACAACCCTTCTTCATATAGACCCTGAATGAGCTGAACTGCATAGTCTCAGCTCTGAGTGACCCTACTCTGCTGCCCAGAACTACGTAGAGCTTGAGACTGTCCTCTGGGGCAGCCTGCACTATGCAATCCTAGAAGTGAGCAAGTCGACTATTTCCTATAACTATGTAGAAGTTCTCCCCAAGTCCGATCCAATCTGTGCTTCCTGCAAGATCACTCACCAATCCTCCCTCTGGTCTACCGAAAAACGTGAACTACACTATGACCTGGGGCTACACTTCTCCCCAAAAATACGTATAATTTTCCCAGGTAGCTTCTCTACAATGTCTGCAGAGAATGTTCAGTCATGTGATTCGGGCCCCTGCTTCCTATCACTGCACTGTTCCAAGGAATTGTGCAGATTTGACTCATAGGCCCCTTGTTGGCTTTCCTTGCTCTCCCTCTAAGAATTACAGATTTTACTGGCAGACCCCTTGCTGGCTTGCCCTGATCTCCCTCTGAAAATTGCAAAATTTTGTATGGAAATCTCCCTGCTGCCTCGCTTTGTGCTCATATTGAAAACTGCCAACAACTGCTTGTTCGACACTCTCTCTCAGAAATGTGCAGTTATGACGAGCAGCTCCCCGCAACCCAATCCATCATTGCTCTGGAAACTGCGCAGAAATGTCTACCAGTACCTCCTACTACCTGCTATATCTTCCTCAGAGAAACTATGCAGATTCCCAACTGGACCCCCAGCTGACTTGCCCAGTCCTCATTCTAAAAACTGTGCATAATTTCCCAGCAGTTCCTCTCGACATCCTACCTTGTCTTCCTCCCAAAAACTGCACAATTTTGCCCAGCTGGGTTCTACCTTGCAGCTATCACTACTGTCCTAGATGCGCAAATTTGCTCCCAATGACATCTATGCAATTTTTCCTGATAATGCTCCATAGCCTCGCATCCCGGCCTGAGATGTGCTTTGTGCAATTTTAGTTCCTTGTCCCTCTCCCAGTCACCTACACTGAAACGGAAAACAATGCATCATGTTAGGCTAGGAGATTTTTGGATTTGATTCCGTCTCGTCATGAGTGATTGTAGGAACAAGTACGTTGATGAAACATGGTGCGTCGACAAATGAGATGAAGAAGGAGTGCATGCTAGAAGACTTGCTCATAGTTGAACGAATGTACAAAGCACATTGAGCAACAAGAGAAAGGGGCACATACACGAGCACCATCAAGCAAGACCAAGACCATCGAAGACCCCGCACACTTTGCCATGTGGAGGTGAAGACATGATACACCGAGAACACACCCATAACTCAATAGCATATCAGCTCGAAACAAACACCACAGTCAATGAGTACATGTCAGCAATGTCATGTTGAGTTGTGTCATGAGTTGTCTTGGCTACATCACTACTATGGGCCATACTTGTTGTAATCAAATGTAATGTAATGTGAAAGTCCAAGAGACGCACATATGAAGTTGAAGAGTCATGTAAGTCAAAATGTCACAGGAATTCAAACAGTCATGAGGGAAGTCGAAGAGTCACAAGGGTCAGTTATTCCCCTCGGCTATATATACCCCCTCATTGTATGAGCAAAAGAATTTTCACCTTGGCTCCTCCCACATAGCCTTGAGATTTTGTAGTTTGTTCTTTGAGGAGCGAGAAGTTGCTCCAATGTCCCACTACTAGGGCTAGTGAAGTATGGTGTACAGATTTGTCTTGGAACTTTTTCTTAATTCATAAGCTTGTCTTAGGCCATCACGTTTTCATGCATGTTTTGTATTCTTTAAACATTTTTAATGCATTTTTTCTTAACTTGTACTAATATAATTGACCTACTTCAGTTATTTTAGTACTTACATTGTTGAAGATGTGTTGTATTGTTTATCACTGTTGTCTCGTCCATGTGGACTACTTCGTCAAACACTAGACAGACCATCCTTGTGTTTTCTTGGTTTTAATGACCGTCACCCCTGTGTGGACTACTCCGCTGGACGGTTTACGTGTTTTCCCTTGAAATTTGGTTTTCATGACTGGCGCATCCAGTGTGGACTATTTCATTGGATGTTAGATAAACTCTTGTTGTTTTCGAGTGCGTCTCTCCCTGGGTGGTACTACTACCTCTCATCTAGAGGATCACTTTTAACCTCTCCCTTACAGTAAGAGAACCTGGACACAAAGTTACATTACACGCTCACCAGGCATACTCACCTCGATTTCTTGAAGTTACAAGCAAAATACTCTCATGTGTTGAACAACAAGAGCTAAGGAAAATCTCTAAGATAATGACAACCGGGCCATCATACCAGATGGGATTCATGCATCAAACAGTGTGAGCTCTAGTTGGGAAGTCATAACAGGTAGATCCCCTGAATGTTTGCGGGTCTAACACCGTCAACAGAAGGAAAGGATCAAATTGGTCTTGTAGGTCAACATGATTTGGGAGTTCGCCACCAAAGAGGTCAAGAAGCAAACCGATCCCAAGGAGTTGGAAATATATGAAGATTTGGATGCGAGGGTGAGATTGATCATCCTAGCTGGTGTGAAGGATGCCCTTATACCTCATTTGTATGGGAAGAAAAATTCACATGAGATATGGATGGCTCTTGAGAATTTGTTCCAGAACAAGAACGAGAACCAGGTACTGGTATTGGAGGATAAGTTGAAGTCCACCAAGATGATAAAGGGTGAAACTGTGACCTTGTATCTAACGATATTTTCTCAAGTCAAAGATGAGCTTGATGCCATCTGTGTGACTGTCTCAAATGGAGATATGGTAAGGATTACCTTGAAAGGGTTCACCAAGGAATGAAAGCCCTTCATCAAAGAGATCGTTGCTAGGGAGAAGCTTCCAAACTAGGATAGGTTTTGGGATGACATCATTCAGGAAGAGTTGCGAGATGAGGATCTTCATCCAAAGAAGAAGTATTTCGATGATGACATGGCACTTACAGCGCGAATGAATGTTAAGTAGAAGAAGGACTTGAGTAAGGTCAAGTGTTTCAACTATGGCGAGATGGGTCATTATTTGTCGAGATGCTTGATGAAGAAGAAGGGAGATGATGAAAAGAGGAAAGGAAAGTAGGCCATCGATGTTGCCACTTTACCTGGGATAGATGATCTCACCAAGAGATTGGAAGAGGAGGACTTTTCTATGATTTCTCATTTCTCACAAAGTATTATCGATGAGGATGGATGGTACGTGAACAGTGGTGCGAAGAAGCATATGGCAGGGTCACAAAACGTTTTTAAGACTCTAGCTAAATGGGACTTAATGTTTCACATGGTGTTGGGCAAAAAGAGTTAGTTAGAGATCCGAGTATCGAGAGTTGTGCCATTGAGGATGGAGAAATGATGAGTGATGTGGGTCCAGGATGTATTGTTTGTACTAGGACTCAGATTTAACATGATTTTCATCTCGATGATCGAGAGGAAAGGATTTGAGGTCTTGTTTCAGGATGGGAAGGCAAGACTCAGGCCCATAGGCTCTAAGTTCGATGGGATTGTACTCGAAGTTAGAGATCATGGTCTCTAGAGGTTGACGAGAAAGCATGTGGATCATGGAAAGAAGCAGGTGGAGCAAGTGCAGGTTCCAGAGAAGAAGGAGCAAGTGCAGATGCAGGTGTTGGCATTATGACTCAAATTTGGCACTATGACACAAGTGTTGTCCTTGATGGAAACTCACTCAGAAGACAAATCACAGTTCAGCAGGTTAACAACACAGAGTTACAGATCAGATTTCACAAAATGAGGAAAGTGAGGTATACGCAGATTCACCTTGAAAAAGTAGTGTATACATGTGGGTTAACAAACCAAAAGGAGCATATACATACACACACACTTTCACAGAATGAAAGGCGTGTATATCTTGGAAACCTAAGTTTTGGTCCAAGGTATTTGGTCCATGGTATTTTGATCCATGGTATTTTGATCCATGGTATTGGTCCAATATATATGGTCCGAGGTATTGACCCTAGGTATTGGTCCTAAGTGGTTTTGGTCCATGGTATTGAGTAAGGCCTAAGGCTATAAAAGGAGGAGAAGATCCTTAGGCAAAGGCACTCAAGTATTGAATATTTGATGAAGAGCAAGATCTAGTATACAGGTTATTGGGCTATGGTGCATAGTTGGATCTAAACCGAGGGTCAACCTTAGTTCTCGATGAAGGAAAAGATCTAATGTTGGATCAAGATCTTAAGGCTTATTATCTTTATGTAGTTTGATCATTTATCTAAATAACCAGCGCATGTTGTAGTCTGTAAATATGATGATTTGGGTATAACTGAAGTCTGGAATTGTTGTAATGTTTAAATCATCATTTACAGATCTATATGCAGGTTTGATTTAGAAAAGGCACGTATACAAGCTGGTTCTGCATATCAAAATAGTGTATACATCTTAAATTTTGATTTCCATATCTGTACGCAGGTTCGCCTTGAGAAAAGAGCGTATGCATGCAAGTTCGACACATGGAAGTAGCGTATACCTTATAAAAGATGTTTTAACTGCTTTTGTTTTCTATTGTAGTGTTCTAGGTTCTGGGTTGTGTTCTGGTTACAGCATTCTGAAGGATTAGATTGAAGGGTTGTCAAAGCGATTGATTGATTCAGTTGTGGTTGGTGCAAAGAAGATTGGTTGATGCAGGTATATTTGATGATTGAATGATGTTATTAATGGATCTAATCTCAAAATTTATGAAACATGGTCCCTAGAAGAAAAGAGAAGGTTGTAGCCTTCTATAGGCTGACAGCTACGTACTAGTAAACATATCAACTAGTACAAGAGCTAGGGGGTTGTAGCTCCCTTCCAGGAGAAGTTAGAGAACGAGAGAAGGTTGTTGCCTTATGTAGGTAGAAGCTTGCATACTGGTATAAGACTGCACCAGTACAAAAATTGTAAAAATAAGTTTCTTATTATTAAAAAGAAGATAGAGACGATTGCAGTAGGTGGTTTTCACCCACATTGGGTTTCCACCTTATATCTTATGTACATGTGTGTGTTTGTCTGTTCTATTTTTACTGCACATGGTTACTGTTTATATGGTTCTAATGCACTAATTAAAGATCAACATATGATGAATTAACTTTGTTGGATATACGCTAGTTGCCTTAAACACAGTTGCGTATACATGCGAGTTCCATTAACTGAAGTAGCATATATTAATTTGATTATGGAAATGAAAAATTATTGACTTGCTAATACTGATTCACCCCCCTCTCAGTATTATTTCCAATAGCAGGTGCAGGCTTCAGAGGAGAAGGTACATCTTCCTAAGAAGAAGGTCCAATTTCTAGAGACTTAGATGGGTTCGATTTCAAGAGGGAGCTTGCAGGTTCAAAGGAAGACTCTATACTCCAAGAAGAGCGTGTGGTCACTAGGGAGCAAGGGTGATCCTATAACTACCAAGAAGGAATCATGGAGAGAGTGGAAGATGTTACAGGATAAGAAGAAGAAGCAGGTGCTTCCAGTAGTGACAAAAACACTTCAAAGAAGGGAATAGTTCACCATAAAGGGATTGCTATGATTGTGAGTGCCAGGAGTTTGGAAAGTGTTGCGAGTAGTGATGATGATGATGAGTTACTTCCTAGTCTTGGAAGTACCTCCCTCACTAAGAGGGAGTGTTGATTTGTGTAGCTTGGGAGGTACTCCAAGACCTAGGGTTCAGGGTTTGGAGGCTGTAATTCAAAGTTCCAAAAAAGACCCAATGTCTCAAGAAATCCAATAAAACTACCAAGTTTCAAATTTAAAGGTCATAAAGTATCAAGGTTCCAAATTTAAGTTTAAAAGGGTAAGATGAGTTGTTTTTAACTCATTTGCACTCTTAAAATTTCAAGCATCTCTCAATCATCATTATGTAGTAGAAAAATTTGTGAAAATCGAGGGTTTTGTTGCATTTTGAGAGAAATGCAACCTTTTTGTGGAGAAGTGCGACCATTTTAGGAGAAATGTGACCTTTCTATAGAGAAGTGCAACCCGTCTGGTTCTAGCGTGACCCTTTTGGAGACACCTTGGGAGAATGCGTTTTTAGAGGCCTTCCCATGGGTCATTTTCATCAATTGAAGATGTTCTGGAAACTAGACAGACAAGTCTAGTTTACCATTTTTTAAGATTTAAATTTTTACTTCAGGAAGGCACCTAAAAATGGCCTCAAACTTTGCACGACCCTTCTTGTTCTCGTGCGACCCTTCTGGAGACACCTTGGGAGAATGATTTTTTGGAGGACTTCCCTTAGGTCATTTTCAAAAATTCAAGATGTTCTGGAAATTAGAAAAAGAAGGCTAGTTTATTATTCTTTCTGGTTTCAATTTTTACTTTAGGAAGGCACCTAAAAAGTTCCTCAAACTTGGCGCTATGCTTCTAAAATTTTATGAGATTTTAATTAAACTTTTCCCTGTGTAATTTTTCAGACTTTCTAGTTTGACTTTTGTAAAAGTCAAAAGGTGAAAGTGGATGAATCTAAATGGTCAAATGTAAATGTAAATGGATTACTATATGGGTAAATAGGTGCCTTATCCTCCATTTAATGCTTTGGATAAATATCTTGTGATAGTTAGATAAAAGAGGAAATGGTTGATAGGTGCATGTAATTGACTTTCTTTGCTAGAAATTTGACCTCCTAGGGAGGATTTAGACTCCAGACCTTATGAGGAATTTTGTAATCATTTTCAAGGGTTGGATGTAGGGGAATTAAGCCTTGAATTCTAGTGTAATTGAAAATTTGGCAAGAACTAATAGACAAAGTTTGCAACTATTTTAGTGGGATTCTTGTATATGTTTTAGTAGAGTTTTTCCTTCTATGATCATAAGTTTGAATGTATTGTATCTTTCATTTCGATTTCCATGTTTCATGTGCTTGTTTCCTAAGATAATAAATAGAATTCATTCATGTAATTCTCTGTTTTGGAGAAGCTTTCACATTATTATTCATTTTTCTTTTGATATAAACAAATTCATGAGACCCATGCTCGTTTAGAAACCCTACATATCTCGCATATACACAATGACAACCCTAAAGTGATAAAGTGGGTGCCTACCCTGCTCCATTACATCTCTGCAAATCTAATTCTCAAAACCTAGACCTAGCTCCCTAGATCTAAGCCATCATCTAGAAAACAATCAATATCAAATCAAACCCACCTGAGCCTAGTTATCTAGCCTAAAATCCTTACATTCCAGTCATCTCTTGACTATAATTTCATAAAGAGAGCCCTCTCTGGTTTGGTAGGTCTAGATGCCAAACTAAAAAATTGGTCTGTGGTTACCTCCGTCAATCTCCTCATTGGCCTGGACATTGTGGGGGATAACATTTTGGCGTTGTTGTCGGGGAGATGAAATATCATATCTTCCCTGGGAAAGAATGACAAGTATCAGATATGATTGCTGATGGTGGAAAATGGTCAAACACATATGAAGGCTGAAATCATTCAGTTGGCAACTCCAAATCAGTTTCAAATTTAATTCAAAGACTCCACTGGAGGATGAACCTTACCAACATAAAATTGAAAGGACAATATGGGAAGATCAGGTATTCAAATTGGACTTTCATCCAAGACTTCATGTTATTTTTTGTAAATTATTTTTTTTTTTTTTCCTGAGAATGTCAAGAAGGTTTTCCAGAGTATACTGTATTTGAGAAAATATCCCTGACCCGCATTTGATTCTTTTCCTTTGAAGGTTGTGAATACAAACTCTCCGTACGCCTTTGATCTTGGTCAAGACCCTTCTTCTGAATCTTATGATGACCATCTTCAACTTGATGAACCTCAAGCAATCAAGACTAATCCTATAGCTTTTGTACATACTCCTATACCTTGTAAAATTCCAGATAGATACAAGCCACTCATCTTACCTCCTATACTCCATGATTTCCCTGAAAATTACTACAAATATCTTCCTAAGTTTGATGGAGAATATGGTAACATCACTGTTGAGAAACACATATAGAATTTTGAAAAATTTCTTGACCTTTTGAGGTTGAAGAAGATGATGTCAGTATCAGGATTGTTTCTTTATCTTTGCAAGGTGAAGCCAAGAAATGGTTCAAAAACTTGCTAGCTGCAAGCATTTTTTATTTCCATCAGTTTGTGAAAGTATTCCTTGATAGATGGGTGATCAAGAGAAACCCTTTTCTAATTTTAGAAGAATATAATCATTTGGAAAGACAACCACGAGAAACAATGCAACACTTTTTAGCCAGGTTCAATCAAGTATAGCATTCAATCCCCGCTGATATCAAACTGCCACCCACTTTAGCTCTCCTACACTACCTAGATTCCTTTGATATGGAAATGGAATTTAAATTGAGAGAAAGGAACACTACAACACTCAAAGAACTGCAGGACAATACAATAGTTGTGGAAGCTAATCTACTAGTCAAAAGGTCAAAGTTGAAGACAAAAGAAAGGGAGAACATAGAGAAGGAGTACCTAACATCTTCAGAATTGAAGCTCGACATTTTGGTAAGTACAATAGAAGAAATGATACAAAAGATCACCATGAGAGATGAACTTGTTGTTCAAAGACACCATATCCCGCTTATTGCAGAAGAAGAAGAGGTTGCTAACCTTAACCATTTTTTTGCTAATCTCAGTTATCATAGATTACAAAATGATTGTTTTATGTATTTGCTTCAGGATAGTCCTGAAACTGGATTTATAGATCAGCATGAAGAAAAACAGTCTTCTTTATCAATGTTCATGTTTGATGAAGTTTCTCCTGAACCTGATTTTCCTAAGTACGATGAATATGATGATGATTTTGATGAGAAACCAACAGCATGTTTTCAGCACTTTAAGGAAGACAGTCAAATTGCACATGTGGTTTATGACAGTGAGGAGGAGTTTGATGGAAGTTCTGAATTAGGTAAGCAGTTTTACAGCCTGGACAGTGAACACAAAGAGAGTGATAAAATGGATGACGGTAACTCTTTACCTTTATGTTATGCTACATTTGAATTAATAAAGGAAAATCATAAACTCACCAAAGCAGAGAAGCAATCTAAAGCTAGTTTAATATGGCATCAGCCTTCTTTGATTTTGAATGATTTGATATCTGATTATTCAGATGGGTTCTACAGTCCTAGTGATCCTCCTTTAGTTCTTTGTGAAACTAAAAACAAGGGTGAGAAAGTTTTAATTAAGCAATCTTTCAGTTTTGATATGGAGCACAGAGAAGATCATGAAATTCTTGACCAGGACTCCTTACCTTTGTGTTTCACTTCATCCGAAATAATAAGAGAAAACTATAAGGTTACCAAGGAAGCAAACAAGCAAGTTAACAACATTTGGCAACCTTCTCCTGAAATTGTTGAGAATTTTGTTTGTAATATAGAGTCGTTTTTCAGTCTGCAATCACAGTTACTAAGCAACATTCAGTTTGAAGATACAGCTGAAAGTGTGGAACATGAAGAGTTTATAGAAAATCATGTAGCCTCATTGGAAACAATGTATGACAAGTTGCAACAGTCCTCTCAAGTTCTCCTTGATCCAATAGCCGATGTTGTGAATGGTATTTGTAGTCAAATTCATTCTCCATTAGTTAACTATGAGCTTTGAAACAAAGATGACACAAATTTGATCAGGCAACTGGCTTCATTGTCTTGTTCAACAAGAGTCTCACTACAAAGTTCATCCAAAAATTTGCAGTCTACATTTGTTTTGCTTAAGAATGACAAATTTCATTTTATAAAACAACCAATGTCTAAAAAGGAAGAAGATTCTTGTCTCATTGTTGATCATCAAGAAAAGATAGTCATTCACGCGTTTCAAGATCCTTTTGTTAAGTTGTTGCAATCATCAAGGAAGATGAGTTTTATTATATTTATGGATCATGTACACATGTTCAGTGGACACTTGGAGTGGCCTAGCTTTTGTTTTTTCTGCCTACTTAAGGAAAGTACGAGCAGAATTCAAGTAAGTAGCCATTTTCTGGATTGGTTACACCGAAGGGATCATTACACATGATTATATAAATATATCTTCAGCAGGTGGGTGGTTATCATCAAGATTTGAAGCCGGAGGTGAAGGCCCTAAGATCCTGATGGTCTACTCCCATAAGTCAGTTTAGTCACTGCGCTTTTATAGTAAGTTAAGTTAGTCAGTCAGTTTTCAGTTTTGAGATTTGGTCTTTTTCATTTTGACTCCATTGTCCAATGAATAAGGTTACTAGGTCTACGGTGTTCTTGACACCTCCTATGGAGCTGCCATCCCCAGTTGGAGCCAATGTTAGAGTCAGTCAATTTTTCCTTCCACTAGTGATCATATGTTCTCTTTCTAAATGTCCATTAGGGTTCAAGGTCAAGTTTTCACCATTTCACTAGGTCTTCCATTCAAAAACTTTGGTCACTAGTCAGTGTGTCTAGGTTTTCAATTACTACTTTACAAATTGCCATGTTTTGGTCACTGACATCATACATTTGGATGTACCATCTCTGAAAATTTTTATGGTCATCTCAATCTCATTATCATGGTTTTCATCCCGCTCACTATCATCCATAAGGTCATTAGGGTTTTAGTCATTGAGTTTCTCATTCCATTCATAAATTTGGCATGTAAAGGAGTAGCGATACAAATTGTTGCAAAAAGGTTTTTATTTCAAATGAATATGTTGTAATAAATACTTCAAAGTTCCAAAGGTTGTAGTTCAGAGTTCCAAAAAAGACCCAATGTCTCAAGAAAGCCAATAAATTTACCAAGTTTCAAATTTCAAGGTCATAAAGTATCAAGGTTCCAAATGTAAGTTTAAAAGGGTAAAATGAGTTGCTTTTAACTCATTTGCACTCTTAAAATTTCAAGCATCTCTCAGTCATCATTGTGTAGAAGAAAAATTTGTGAATATAGAGGGTTTTGTTGCATTTTGAGAGAAATATGACCTTTCTGTGGAGAAGTGCGACCCTTTTAGGACAAATGTGACCTTTCTGTAGAGCAGTCTGACCCTTCTGCTTCTGGTGCAACTCTTCTGGAGACACCTTTGGAGAACGAGTTTTTGGACACCTTCCCATGGGTCATTTTAAAAAATTCAAGATGTTTTGGAAACAAGGCTAGTTTACTATTCTTTCAAATTTCAATTTTTACTTTAGGAAGGCACCTAAAAATGGTCTCAAACTTGGCGCAACCCTTCTGATTATGGCACGACCCTTCTGGAGACACCGAATGAGTTTTTGGGGGCCTTCCGATAGGGTCATTTTCAAAAATTCAAGATGTTCTGGAAACTAGATAGACAAGGATAGTTTACCGTTCTTTCATATTTCAATTTTGAATTTAGGAAGGCACCTAAAAATTTCCTCAAACGTGGTGTTATGCATCTACAATTGTCTGAGATTTTAATTAAAATTTTCACTGTGTAATTTTTCAGAGTTTCTAGTTTGACTTTTGTAAAAGTCAAAAGGTGAAAGTGGATGAATTCAAATGGTAAAATGTAAATGTAAAGGGGTTAGTATATAGGTAAATAGGTGTATTTACCTTTATTTAATGTACAGAGATATTCCCTCTTGGTTATTAGCTAAAAGAGGAAACAGTTCATAACCTCCCTAGTTACTAGGTTTTAGTCAAAGATGCTTTGGGAACTGCTCCCCATATCATGGATTCGACCCCTGAGAGAGGGGAAAGGTTATATGTATCATTTTTTCATTCATTTGAAGGGTTGGACATCAGAGATCTAGAGTATTGTAGCTTGGACTTCATCTTATGGATTAATCAAAGGAAAGAGTTGCAGCCATATTATAGGAATTCTTGTGCAGTAAGTTTTTGATAATGTTTTTCTCATGTTATGGTTATCTATGATTGTTATATATGCCATCTTTCCATATTTCATGTCTTTAGTGATTTTCCATAATTTTAATGAACAAAATTCTTGCTTTTGAAGCTCTATTTTGTTTGGAGATATAATTTTGTATGTTTTTCTTCAAGAATTGGTGAATTCATGACCCTCATGCTCACCATTACCTCTCTGCATTTTCAAACCCTACACTACTTCGACTTACAATCTTAATCTATCACTAACTTTTTGCTACCTTGCTCCTATTTTTGGTTGTGTTGTAATCCTTCTGTCATCTTAAAACCCTAGCTACAGTGACACTTTCCCTGATTCAGCATCATCATCACAAATTTTCAAACACACTGAGCATAAGATCTATCCTAAAACTTTGACTAATCTCCAATCACCCCAATTGATTGCGAGATTTCATGGAGAGATCCCTCTCCAGCTTGATAGGGCTAGCTATCAAGCAAAAGAGGTTTGAGGTTACCTCATTTGACCACCTTTCTCGGCCTTGGGTGGTTGTTGGGGATAACGGACAAGACATGGAGGAAAGGGGTTGTTCTGGGCATGTTTTCTCTCACCACATGTCTGAATTAAATTGCGGAGGAGGTTGCATTACAAAAAGGGGAATAAGGGTTGTTTTGAGGTGTGTTTTGCTATGTGGTGCTTATGTTTGAGGGCCAGAGAGACTAGTTCCATTTCAGGGGGGCAAGAGG
This sequence comes from Pinus taeda, assembly GCA_000404065.3. Lineage (NCBI taxonomy): Eukaryota > Viridiplantae > Streptophyta > Pinopsida > Pinales > Pinaceae > Pinus > Pinus taeda. The sequence goes on from APFE030664596.1 coordinate 75,028, forward strand.
CCTATTTAAGGAGTGATAAGGACTGTTGAACAGTGTCGTAGAAATTTGGAGGAATTCTAGGTAGGCTGGAGAGGGCTAGGAGGCTTAATCTTAGACTAAAATAATCATAGGAGGCAGTCCTAAGCACAAGGAGGAGGCAGTCCTAGGGACAACTAGACTGCAATTTTGGAGGAGGTATGGAAGGTGGAAGAAGGAGTTGCATCAACGTGTATTCAACCCTAAACAGGATCGGAATTATATTGCAGAAAAACAATCCTAAAGCAAAGGCATGTTATGATGTGTTTGGGGTTGATTAGATGTTGGGGATTGTTTCCTAGTGTGGACAGAATTATTTCAGCCTATAAGTGCCATGTATTGAGGTCAACTTGGGTAGTTGGAGACCTCAATTAGGAGAAAAACTTATAGTGAAGGATTGGGCATCATTGGTCTAGTGAAGGGTAGCATGTTGATAGCCCAAAGTAGCCCTAGACGAGCTATCTTGAAGTGACAAAGAGGAGCTGAAGGTTGGGTGAAGTTTGGTGCTGAAGTGTAGCACCTTGATGGACAAAGGTGACTACTAGCCTAGCATATTGGAGCTCGGGATTAGGCCTACCCCGAGATCAGATTGGATAAGCTCATGTACATGATACATAAGTGACTTGCAACAGTGTTAGGTGGCATCTCTCTTGGAGTCTCGATGTGTAGTGGCCTTGATGAACTAAGGCACTACTAGTGAGTAGTACGAAAGCAAATGACTGACATGACAAGATATGACATAGAAGCTGCAACAAATTTTGTCATTGTATCTTGCATACCATATACTATTGTATTATTCATATTTGGTTTAATATAATGAAGATTGAGGTTGTACGTTATTGTATAATTTGTTAAAAATTGTGTATATTTGTGCATGTGTGGTTTACTGCTTTATATTTCTTTCGTGCAAAGTAGTTTATGGTTGAGATTATTGGTTTGGTAGCGGCAGTGATTTAAAGACTCTAAAATAGACCCAAGATCATTGAAATTCAATAGTCTTAACCTTGACAGGACCACTAATGTACTTCTGCATGTTGTGCATGTTCAATTCCAAATCTTCCCTGGTGGCTTCTTGTCTTAGCTACTCCAAGTAATCATCGATCTTCTGCCAGACTTGGTTCTTGGGTTTAGCATTGGTGAGGGAACTAATTGATAGGATATGGTGCGTTCTCACCAAGACATCCAAACTACTGTGCAACTGTACATATGAGGCTTATGTGTTGCTAATGAATGAGGCAAGATACTTGTTGTTCTAAATCAACATCTAGGCCTTCACTTTCTCCATCTCTGCCTATGGCTTCACTTCTTCACTAAGTCCAACGGGGCCCCTTTCAACTACATTGTCCACTCCTACAAACAGGTGATGGTAGCATGTATGTTTTTGAGAATTTTAAAAAAATCTTTGCTCCATTTTTGTAGGCCACGAAAATGAAAAACTGCTTTATGCACAGTGACAAATCTGTCATAGAGCTTCTGCATGGTTTCTCCAAGTGTCGATACTTCAGTAAGTATCGTTGTCCTCATCTCCCCCAATGCAGAAACTACATTATGCATTGTTGCTAAGATTTTTTTTGCCTCTTTTATGGCAATGTGCAAGTTCTTTTCTAGTTGCTCATTCTCGGCTATCAAACACTAAACATGTGACCTTGCTGCTCCTGCGTAGGCCAAGCTGGCTTTGACAATGACAGTTAGATGCTTCCTGGTGTCAAACACTATCACCCTTTCCTTGATGAATGCAGGTGATGCGTGATCATCCAGAAAGTTCTTCCTCTATGCTTATATAATCCTCTTTTGGAACTCATTGAATGATAGATTGTACACATCCATGACCCGAAAATCATCAAGGAGAACATCATCTCCTTACTCGCTCAGGGTTGGCTCTGCCACTGGAGTTGGTGGATACTGAGGGATGACCTATGGTGCTCTTGACATCAGGTCAACATCTTCATTTTGTGGCTCGTGTTCCTACTCCATGTTTATCACTTTGATTAATTACTTAATCTGTTGAGCACGCTCCCGAACGTACATCCGTTCACCTTCCTCCTTAGTTGTTGATTGTTCCAGCTCTTCAACCTTTATTGATGTTGTTTCATCTGTCATCACACCTTGCCTATGTTATTCTTCATGCTTCTACTTCTCTTCTCGTTCTCTCCTCCTCAACTCTTTTTCTTCCTTCAGCTTCTTCTCTATCTCCTGCAGCTTCAATTCTGCTTCCTGCAATCTTCGCTTTTCTCTCTTTCTCTGCTCTACTCTCTTCATTTTTTTCTCCCTCTTTGCTTTCGTTGCCAAATATGCCTTTGCGATAATAGGATTTGCCATCTTTTTCTAGCTTTTCTCTCCCTCTGGATCATTAACCATATTCCTTTTTCCCTTGTCCAATAACATATTGTTGTGTTTTGCTACTATTTCTATTGCTTTCGAAGCTACTTCTATCCATGGAGCAGCCTTCCAAGTCCTTGCTATAATGACTAGCTCATTGATCATTGTAGCAGTACCTCCAAGGATCCTCCTCTAGCTAATGAAATGCTCCGTTAATCCACATAAAGTAAACTCTCGTACAATGGTCCTTAAAAATACTATGGGGATCATATGGGTTAAAGTCCTTAGTGTCGAACCCAAATTTCACTATCTCCTTAGCCTCGAAATCTATAACTTTCAAGTTCTTTATCTATCTGCAAAGGAAGAGTGGGCCATGGTGCTTTCTTCTTCCTATGCAGCACTACTGACAACCCTATAGCAAGATGGTATGATACTTCTCACATGACCAATTTTGCAGTGGCATACCTTGGTAAGACATGCAGAGGCTTCTCTTCGCCAAACACTTTGATGAAGGTGCCACCTGGTGAGGCATACCAATCTGCAATGTCTATGATCGCCTCCATTGCTTCTTGGGACATGTAAGGTGGATCTTGTTCAAATATAAGCTTGTATAGCAAGATGATAAAGTGGTTAGTTAGTCATGCCATTACTCCTCGATAACTGCAATCTGAAAGAAAATTGCAATAGATGTTCACTGCAGTCTCTCGTGGTGTCCATGTTTAGTTCATGTTAGGGAACTATTGCTATGAACAGATTGCATCCAATAAGTATGCAGACATATAGAACCTTTCTAGCTCATCCTTGGGCGAATTCTGAGCATGTGCTACATGAGCCCTCAATTGTTGATCCAACAGATCTGACCAGTTGGATGTCCTCCCATCATTCACCAACTGGTCCAATATGACTACCCACCATTCAGGAAAGGTTTTTGTGCTCTCTTGACCATATATTCTGTTAGGATATTCCGACACATAGGAATAGTTAAGTATAACTTGGTCTAGTATAGAGTTAGGTAAAGTGTGTTTCTTTACTAAGTACATTTGTAGCTTACAATCCGACGGTCACGATATGTAGTGATCCGACGGTTCATTCTCTCCTCGGTATTACCGACACTTGATCCGTGGCTTGACACCCGATTGGTCCATGAATTCTATTTAAATCTCATGGAGGGTAATTTGTAGGTTAACCGTGCATGAGAGAAGCTTATGTAAATTTTCATTCTTTTATTAATAAATTGCCTGTAGTGGCCACGTTGGCATAGGCCGTGGACTGTTTCCCTCTTTGAGGGTTTTAACCACGTCAAAATACTGGTGTATTGATCTGTGATCTATTTGTGAGCGCTGTCCTTTTGGTGTTCTGTCTGAGGAAATTACGCTGTAAATTCCTACAAGTTTGGTGCGATACTCTTTTTTGAAAACATTGGTATGGTGACCAACATATGTTCATATATTATATGGAGTGATAATATATTATTTTGAATGGAAAAAAGTGAACGTGACATGAAATTCATTAAGTTTTTTATGGCAATATGTTATATGGTAAAAAAAAAAAAAAAAAAAAAAAAATAGGATATGGAAGGTATAGCATATATATTTGAGAAGTGGAAGGTATAACATATATATTGCTTTCTATCAGCAAAAGTAATTTTTTCTTACAGAATGCATTCAATCATCTCCATGGTAGGAATAGTTCTCACTGGCAAGGAGAACTATCCTGAATGGTCCCGGATGATAAAACACACCCTCATCTTCAATGAGTTGTGGAAAGGAGTGTGTATCGGAGAAGGAGACAATGACCTAGTACAACCTACCTCAGACAAAGAGCTCGTCATTTGGGAAAACAAGAACAACAAAGCTTATGCATTAATCGTAGCATCTGTAAATGAAGAGGTGAGTCACCATATTTCGTCATATTCAGCTGCCTTTGAAGCCCTAAAAAAGCTGAAAGAACTCCATGACTCACATTCTGCACTTGAAGTTGTCCAACTCATGTTTAAACTCTTCACTCTTGAACTGCAAAATAATGATCCTCTTGCTCTTGCATCTGAAGTAAAGTCTATAATGCATGATATCAAATCCACTAAGGTTGAATTGGATATTCCTCTTATTGCTTTTCTAAGGCACTTTATCCTACTTACTCCAATTATCTTGAGTCATTGCAAGCTAATGGAAATCTCAAAGATATAACCTTTGACTCTCTTGTGAAAAAGTTTGCTGAAAGAGAGAAAGCTTTCGGAAAGAAGATAGCCCCTAAATCTTCTGAAGAGACTGTGTGCCTTGCTCTTAAAGAAAAGTATCATGCTCAAGATTCTACAAGAGGAAGAGGTAGACGAAGAGGAAGAGGAAGATATTTCAGAGGCAGGGGGGACAGACATTCTCAAGGAGAAAAGGTAGATTTACGTTGTATTCGCTGCAAAAGAAATGGATCACATGATGCCTCTACATGCAAGTTACCATGGGACAAAATTGAGCAGAAAAGAAACCAACAGAATGGTAAAACTGATGATACAGACAAAGGTAAAGCACCTGAATCTGCTCACTATGTTGAGGCACAATGTAACATTGGAGTAAATGAATATTTGTTTAATGCCTTACTTGCTTCATGGAAAAATGATTGGTTGCTTGATTCGGGAGCAACCTGCCACATGTCTCATAGAAAAGATTTTTTTGAAGATTTCACTGACAATGTTGATGGAGCA
>APFE030664596.1:85928-157101 GCA_000404065.3 Pinus taeda
TTCATTCTCTCCTCGGTATTACCGACACTTGATCCGTGGCTTGACACCCGATTGGTCCATGAATTCTATTTAAAGCGCATGGAGGGTCATTTGTAGGTTAACCGTGCATGAGAGAAGCTTATGTAAATTTTCATTCTTTTATTAATAAATTACCTGTAGTAGCCACGTTGGCACAGGCCGTGGACTGTTTCCCTCTTTGAGGGTTTTAACCACGTCAAAATACTGGTGTATTGATCTGTGATCTATTTCTGAGCGGTGTCCTTTTGGTGTTCTGTCTGAGGAACTTACCCTGTAAATTCCTACATATTCTGCAAGCGAAGATAATCAAGAGTTGGTAAGCCTTCATGAGGGACTTTATCTTGTACACATGGGTGGGTGTCTGTCGAAACTTCAATGGCTCTTTCACCTAGCGCTTGACAATGTCTCTTATGTTCACATAGTTATGGGTGACATAAAAGAGTGAGTCCATGTGCTTCATAGGCTCGGGAAAGTGATACATCCGCTGAAAGTCTTCTGCGTTGAAGGTGGCAAGATTTTGCCTGCTGGACTTGCTCAATGTCATAGTTTGTTCATTCATATGTGAGAGAATCCAATTGATGATGTCTGCACATTGGAAGGTAGGGTACCTGCATGCAACCTTGTATAACCTTGACTACCAAATACTAAGATAGACTTGTTGGTCCTCCAAATGTGCCTCAAAGTCTTTTGCAAAAATTTCTTTGATCTGTTTCCATGTCAGTGTTGTTCCCTTCTTTATAAACAACTGAGTATCTGCATACAGTGGTAAATTGACTAATGTCTGCTCAACTTTTTCCCCAGTACTGCTCTCAGTGGTTTCCTTTGATGCAACTCTCTTAGATGCCATGGTAACTGTGACTGCTTGAGAGATGCTCAACAACTATTGTACCTGTGGGACAGAGAGGACACTCATGGGAAGCAAATGTCAGTTTAAAGAAAAACAACTTCAAGGCAAGTTAAAGCAGCAAGTCGGGCACTAGATGGGAAATATTGTGCAATTTTTCTTGACAAGGGGGAGGATTGGATGACTCTGGGAATTGTGCATTGTGGAGTCCCAATAGTCAGGGTGGAAGCTTAATGACTCGAACTGGGCAATGCACAGTTCAACCTAGGCAAATGCCTGGGAGATACTGCACATTGCACAGTCTCAATGGCCAAGCTAGGAGGCTGGCTCTTGGAACTGTTGATCCGAATTAAATCCTCAAACAATTCCATGATGTTAAGAACGAATGACAGAGTTCAAGAAATATTATAGCTATCAGAAATAACCTCTGAATAATGGCAATTTGTAGCCAGCACGGAGCAACGAGGACCTTCGGTCAAAGCACGCTGACCGTTGGCCCATGGAGACCGCGCATGGTGCAAAAATGGCAATTGGGAAGCTCAGATCTGGAAATGGAGGTTGTTTCTGATACGCGATTAGCACATCAAAACCAGCGGAATATCAAAGGCATTGGGGCGGTAAGCGGTTTTGGCCGAGGACCCAACTCTTCCATACACCGAGTGACACGTGCCCGGCGGAGAGAGAGAGAAACTACTTACATTGCGGATTAACGGTCGGGAAACTCAACCGTGCGATAGGAGTGAAAACCGTAGGATCTGGGGGCTCCAGATCAACGTCGGAGGTTTAACCCGATGGATGACCGAACTTGAGGGAGAAATAAACTATGGTGCATAAGATTTGAAGTCCGATTTGATCGATGAATCGACAAAAGGATCTGTTTCATAGGCATCTTGGAAATAACGGAAAAAACAAATGTTCAGGAAGAACTGACACTTAGTTCGCAAAGAGACAGGTGGCCACCTCTCTGCGAAGTGTTACACAGCAATGATGATGTAGGGCAGAGGAGTCCCAGCGGACAGAGGCAGGTGATCTAGAGCGCTGAGAAGCCGAAACGAACAGTCAAAGGAACGAACTGGCTTTAAAGCCATGAACTGATAGAGACAGGACATACAGTGAGGCAGAGAAGCAGTGAAGAAGCCGAAGGCCAAGAGACACAGAAAGAGAGTCAAAATTACAGAGGACAGAGAAGTCGAGCTAACCAATAGAGTAAGGACAACATCGAGTAGACAGAGACCAATTGAGGTCAAAATTTGGTAAGGGGAGTCTGTGAACTCTAAGGACTTGGGAATGCCAAGAGCCATCCTACTAAGCATCCTCTGTCAAGTGAGACTCAGATTGAGCTCCTTATTGTAAGACTCTGCTTTAAAAACATAATAAAAAGGCCACCACTGAAGTTTGGACCAGGAGACATAGCCCGGGAGGATTGGGTGAACTCCTTATTAAATTTTGTTGTGTTTATGTTTTGCTTACTGTGATCTCTTACTGTTTCAAGTGTCTGTGTATTTCACAATCTTATCAATCTGTTGCACAAGATAACATAGACACACACACCAACACATAATTCTATAATACCTTCATTAATTTCCTGAGGTCACCTAGGGGTGATTTCAAATCAAGTGGTATTAGAGATATAGGTTGTTAAGGTTAGACAAGCTTGTGTTGGATTTAGTTGTTGAATGCTAACTAGATCAAAGCTCAAATTAGGAGAGGGAGAGTTGGTTGAAACTAATCCTAAAATTGGAAGAGTCTATCCTTAGAAGACAATGTCGGAGGAAGGTTCCGTGGGCCCAGACCCACAATTTATAGATAGTTTCATGGCCATGAGGTACATGGTAGAAGAAATCTATAAGGACTTTAGAAAACACAAAGATGAGGAATCATTAGGCTCCAAACAAGGTAAGGGGGAAGAAGAATCTTTCCTCCATGACCACTACAAAGGCAAAGGGAAAGAAAAAATCTTTCTCATACCTCCTAATAGCCCTGAACATAAAAAGAAAGCATCTTTGATTAAGCTAGATGTTAAATTTGATTTACCAATATATGATGGAGAGTTGAATGCAGAAAAGTTGGACAATTGGATCACAAATTGATGCTTATTGCAGAGTGCAGAGTATCAATTTAGACAAGAGCAAGATTCAGTTGGCCAGCCTACGCCTTTGGGGCACTGCCTTGGTTTGGTGGGAAGGCAGGACCCAAGCTGACATGAAGAAACATGGTAAGACTCTTTATGTCTGGAGTGAATTTGTTTCTGCAATCAAAAAGCAATTCTATCCACTGGCTTACATGTAACAAGCCATGATGAGCTGGAAAACTCTTCGCCAATTGAAAGGGAAAAGTTTACAAAGTTACACCCAAGAATTTAGGAAGAGACCTTTAATTATAGGAATTTTTTTAGACTCACCTGATACTCTGTTGAAGTACATAGGTGGTTTGCATAGCTACATGAGGTACACTATCCTTATGTTTAATCCCACTAGTCTAGATGAGGTATCTGTTCAAGCTACGCATCTAGGAGCTAGAGGAAAGAATGGGAACCCAGAAGTTGGGGGATCATCCCAACCCACTGCAAGCAAGAATAGGGAGAAAAGAAAACATAAATGGAAAGCATGGAAGGCCAACACTACACAGAAGAGCAAGTCCTCATGTACTCACTGTAAGAAGGAGGGGCATGATGATGAGCACTGTTGGATCCTACATCCGGAGCTGAGACTTAAGAAGTTCGAGGGCAAGAAGAAGAAGACTGTTGCACCTATTCAGAAAGATTTGGGGTCGAACTCAGGAGATGAAACAACCATTGCAACCACAGGTATAAAAGGTAAGAATTCTGAAGCATCTACTAGTAATTCTGCACAGTCTACTATTGATGAAGAAAATGAGAGAAAAAAACATGAGCTTTTCCATATTCGAGTAATTTCCAAACATCAAAAGATTGATACTTTGTTTGATAGTGGCTCACAAGTAAATTTATTTTCTGAAGCAATTGTAAAGAAGTTGGGATTACTAACTACACCTCACAAGAAACCATACCCATTAGGTTGGTTAAGTGATAAAGCACAACTACAAATGACTAGACAATGCAAACTTAAGTTTTCTTTTGGGTCCGCATTTGTAGATGAGGTTGAGTTAAATATAATTCCTTTGGATATATGTGGAATTTTTCTAGGAAGTCCTTACTTGTATGACAGAAAAGCTATTTTCTATAGAGCTGAGAACAGGTATCTACTTTTTAAAGATGGAATCAAATACTTTGTAAGAGCTCATAAGCTCAAGAATAATTATACTCTCATAAACTCAGCGCAAATGAAACGAATTGTAAATTCATGCAAACAATTTTTACTGATGGCTATAAAGGAAAAGAAACCTGATAAAACCAATGTATTTGAGGGTTGTGATGCTAAACAACAAGCTGTTTTAGAAAAAGTTGTTTCAGAGTATGATATCTTGTTTCAAGAACCTAAAGGTCTACCACCCAAAAAGGAAAAAGTGCATGATATTAATTTGCAGCAAGATGCTCCATTGCCTAAAATTGGGATGTACAGGTTGTCCGCTTTAGAGAATGCAGAAATCAAGAAGCAGGTGCAGGAGTTGCTCGAGAAGGGGTTCATCAGACCTAGCACATCACCATGTGGGTCACCAATTGTTTTGGTGAGAAAGAAAGATGGCTCGTGGAGAATGTGCATCGATTATCGAGCACTGAATAAGATAACAATCAAAAATCATTATCCCCTTCCTCACATAGATGATCTATTAGATCAATTGAAAGAAGCAGTATATTTTTCCAAGCTAGACTTGCATAGTGGATATCATTAGGTCAGAGTTGTAGAACAAGATGCATGGAAGACTGCTTTCAAAACAAAGCAGGGATTGTATGAGTGGTTGGTTATGCCTTTTGGCTTAACTAATGCTCTTGCTACTTTCATGAAAATAATGAATGATGTGCTCAGACCTTTTCTTGATGATTTTTTTATTATATATCTGGATGACATTCTTATATTTAGCAAAACATGGGAAGAACATTTAAAGCATGTTAAGCAGACACTAGTGAAAAGAGAAAAACTTTATGTTAAACTCTCAAAATGTGAATTTTGAAAAACATCTTTGAATTATTTGGGTCATATAGTAGGGGGTGGTGAATTTAAGATAGATCCCTCTAAAGTTGCAGTCATTGTAAACTGGCCTAAACCTAAATCTGCTACAGAAATTAGAAGCTTCTTAGGAGCAGCACAATATTGGAGAAAGTTCATTTCTAACTTTTCCTCAAGTGCAGCTCCCTTACATGCTTTAACAGGATTGAACAAGGTGTTTCAGTGGGGAGGCAAACAGTAGAAAGCCTTCGACACCTTGAAAGAAAATATTAGTATAGCACCAGTACTAGCACTGCCAAATCTTCAAAGGTCGTTTGAGATCCAAATAGATGCCAGTGACTATGCCATGGGAGCAGTGTTGATACAGCACAATAAACCCATATGTTATCATTCTGAGACATTTAACTCTGCAGTAGCTAACTATCCCACATATGATAAGGAATTGTATGCATTAGTACAGAGTGTGAAATAGTGGAAACATTACTTAATGGGCAAAGAAACAGTTATACATACTGATCATCAACCACTTCAATATCTACACTCCCAAACTAAGTTGCAGCAATCAAGACACTACAGTGGATGGGGTTCCTACAACAGTTTCATTTAGTCATCAGATATAAAAAGTGCATACATAATAAAGTTGCAGATATGTTATCTAGATCCATTATAAATGCATCTACTATACTTAAGCATAATTTTGTATTACATGAAAGCTACATTGAACAATATTGTCAAGATATAGACTTTAAAGATGTATATGCAACTTTAAGTCAAGGCAAACGAGTAGAAGAATTGGATTATCATATTAAGGACCAACTCTTGTATCATTGTGGGAAGCTATGCATTCCACAAACTGAAATAGTAAAGATAATTCGAGAAGCACACACTTCTCTAATATCAGGTCACTTTGGGGTAAGCAAAACAGTTTCACAGCTCCAAAGATTTTGTTATTGGCCAAAAATGAACGAGATAGTTTCTAGATATGTAAGAGGGTGTACTATGTGTGCTAAAAGCAAGCCCAGTAATAGGAAACTAAGCTTGTACACTCCACTACCAGTTCCTTCTCATCCTTGGGAAAGTGTTTCCATAGACTTTGTTGGAGGACTGCCTAAATCTAGGAAAGGTCATGAATATCTATATGTTGTTGTGGATAGGTTTAGCAAAATGTGTATTTTGATACCTTGTAATAAACAGATTACAACTGAACAAACTGCAAAACTGTTCTTTCAACATGTATGGGTTCATTTTGGATTACCCACTTCCATTATATCTGATTGAGACACCAGATTTGTGGGAAAGTTTTGGTCAAGTCTGTGGGAACTGATGGACACCAAATTGAAGAAAAACACAGTTTTCCATCCACAAAACAATGGCCAGACAAAAGTAGTCAATAGGACAATGATCCAGATGCTCATGGGATATTGCAGAAAGCATCCCAAGTTTTGGGATGAACATTTGTGTTATGTGCATCATGCTTACAACCGAGCCAAACATTCTTCCACACAGAGATCTCCTTTTGAGACCTGTTTTGGTTTCACACCAAGGTCTCCCTTGAATTTTGTCTTTGTTAAGGACACAACAGTTGAGGGACACAACGATGTGGATAAGACAACTAGGTTCATTGAACAAATCCAAGAGATCCATCAAGCAGTACAAGAACAACTGCAAAAGAACTAGGCCAAATACAAGGCAAGGTATGACAAGCATCGGATGGAGCATAGTTTCCAAGTTGGTGATCAATTCTAGCTATATATCAGCAAAGACAGGATGCAAGGTGAAGGTAAAAAGCTAAAACCAATAAGGTATGGACCTTTCAGGATCCTTGAGAAAATTGGTGAGAATGCTTTTCGCCTTGATTTTCCAGCTTATATGCACATCTACTAAGTCATCAATGCAGACAGCTTGAGACTATTTGAACCTTCGTTAATTGAAGATCCTGAAGAGCAGAGTCAATTACCTTCTATTGATGACCTGTTACCTGAATATCTTAATGAATTGCAGGAAGACACAGTTCTGGACAGGAAGGTGAGGACGACGTGCAGGGGAGATGTTGAGTACATCAGAATTGGGCTCAGGGGTTCAAAGCTAAGCAGTGGAAAATGGATAGAGATTGGACAGGTGAGAAAGTTGTATCCTCACTTAGTCGGTGCTTGAAAACCAACTTTTGGTGGTCCAAAAGCTTTTTCAGTGGGAAGGCCATGATCTGAATTGGATCCTCAAACAATTCCATGATGTTAAGAATGAATGACAGACTTCAAGAAATCTTATAGCTATCAGAAATAACCTCTGAATAATGGAAATTTGCAGCTAGCATGGAGCAACAAGGACCTTCGGTCAAAGCGCGCTGACCGTTGGCCCATGGAGACCGCGCATGGCGCAAAAATCGTAATTGGGAAGCTCAGATCTAGAAATGGAGGTTGTTACTGATACTTGTATCGCTGGACAAAACCCCTCAAGAAGGAAAGGCCCCAAGCGCTTGGTCACAAGGGAAACCAAAAAAACATGGGAAAGCGCTAAAACCGATAAGGCGGGTCCCACGTTCAAAACCGGTGGAATATCGGAGGCATTTCGGGCGGTAAGTGGGTTTGGCCAAGGACCCAGCGATTCCATACACCGAGTGACGCATGTCCGGTGGGGAGAGAGAGAAACCGCTTACATCGTGGATTAACAGTCGGGAAACTCAACTGTACGATAAGAGTGAAGACCATAGGATCTGGAGGCTCCAGATCAACGACGGAGGTTCAACCCGATGGATGACCGGACCCGAGGGAGAAATAAACTATGTCGCATAAGATTTGAAGTTCGATTTGACCGATGAATCGACAGAAGGATCCATTTCGCAAGTATCTAGGAAATAACGGAAAAAAACGACCGTTAAGGAAGAACTGACACTCAGTTCGCAAAGAGACATGTAGCCACCTCTCTGCGAAGCGTTACGCAGCAATGATGATGCAGGGCAGAGGAGTCCCAACAGACAGAGGCAGGCAATCCATAGAGCTAGGAAGCCGAAATGAATAGTCGAAGGAACGAACTGGCTTTAAAGCCACGAGATGACAGAGACAGGATAGGCAGTGAGGCAAAGAAGCAATGAAGAAGCCGAACGTCGAGAGACATAAAAAGAGAGGCAAAATTGCAGAGGACGGAGAAGCTGAGCTGATCAACAGAGTAAGGGAAACATCGAGCAAATAGAGACCAATTGAGGTAGAAATTCGGTAAGGGGAGTCTGTGAACTCTAAGGACTTGGGAATGCCAAGAGCCATCCTACCAATCATCCTCTGTCAAGTGAGACTCAAATTGAGCTCCTTATTGTAAGACTTTGCTTTAAAAACATAATAAAAAGGCCACCACTAAAGGCTGGACCAGGAGACGTAGCCCAAGAGGATTGGGTGAACTCTTTATTAAATTTTGTTGTGTTTATGTTTTTCTTACTGTGATCTCTTACTGTTTCAAGTGTCTGTGTATTTCGCAATCTTATCGATCCGTTGCACAAGATAACATAAACACGCACACCAGCACATAAGTCTGTAATACCTTCATTAATTTCCTAAGGTCACCTAGGGTGATTTCAGATCAATTGCATAGTGTGCAGTTGAAGCCAGCTCAAGCTATGCTCTGCGCAATTCCAAAGGCCAAGCTTCTGGCTTGAGCCTCTAGATTGCACAGGGCAAGCTGTGTAAAGTGAGATCCAACCAAGGGAAGCTCAAATCTGCCCAAGGGAAGTGTGAAAACAAGCAGATCTAAGAGACAGTGTGAAGTTGAGTGAAAATATAACTAAGTGTAGGTGCATGCATGTGAAACAAGTGAAACAATTGATTAAATAGAAGGAAAACGAAGAATGTGAGGAGAGTCGCCACAACGACGACCATTGGTGCAAAAACAGGAAAACGCATGCGACACTTGGGAAAGGCAATTTATAACTTGAAACAACACTTCTACAAGTTAAAACGACAACAACCATGAAGAGAAACAAGGGAAACAACACACACACAAGCCAAACAACAAAAAGCGACAAAAAAGCAACAAAAGATGACAAAAGCAAAATTCACCTGGAAAAGCGATGATGATCGCACCGAAGGCTCCTTGATCTCCTCGGGAATGATAGAGCTCCAAGATCGAATGTGTAAATCAGATTTAGCAGCATCGATTAATAAATTTGGACAAATTAGGGTTAATGACGTGCATGCCTAAAATCAAGGAAAGCAACACTTGGCGGAAGTTTCTAAAAATAGCGCAAGTGCCTCCTTCGGGATACTAAAAATAGATCCCTCTTTTTAGGCATGCTTTTTGCTTTTTTTTTTCTTTTTTCTTTTTCTAGGGAAACTTGTCATGCACATTGCCGGGAAAGACAACACAATTCCAGGAATTGGGCAACTTTTCGACTCAGTGCATTCCGCAGTTTCTAAGCTCAGTGAGGGTTGTGCAATTTCTAGGCTCAGTGCTAGGCTACCTCTTCATGACTGCGCATTTCCTAAGCTCAAGGCTCACTGACAATCAAGACTGTGCAATTCCCATCATCAACGCTGGTTTCCCTAAAGGATTGTGTAGTTTCTGGGGGCAAGCCTAGCACTGTTGTGGGACCAAGTTAGGAGATTAGCTTGTGAGTTAGAAAATGAACTAAGTAAACAAACACAAGCCAAAATGAAAAGATAAGTCTCAGTCGAAGCATGAATACCTGGATCAACGCAAGATGAGTTGTTGTGGTTAAGGAAGTCTCCAAAATCTAAGCATAGGCAAAATTTTGGAGGGTGGTTGTAGCCACTACAACATGTTATTAGGAGATAGGTTGGTAACACTATTCCTCATTTTCCTAATGATTCTTGGGTTGTAAAGAACTGCTTCATTGGTTGGTGAATCCAATTGGTGTTTGAATTTTTGGAAAACTTGATAATACGACACCTTGTGTAGATTACCCATTTCATGTTAGACTTGGGCTATTTGAACTAAGATTTTATCTATAAACATTGTTCGTGATGTTCTATGTTTAATTATTATATTCAAATATCCCATTATAATTTAAAAAAACTAAATTTGTTTTGTTTTTTGAGATAAAAAAACAATTTAATGAAATAAACAAACTTCCGATAATTGTTTGTGGCCTTTCCAGAACCAATTTTTTTATTTCCTTTTGAATTAAGAATGATACTAACATCTACCACCCCTAATTAAAGAACATGTGTTAAGAGGTTAAGCGTTAGGTGCCACCCAACACATGGAAATATCAAATATTGCTTCCCAAAAAATATCATAATGTGATTTTGGGAGATTTTTTATTCAATGTTAAAAATGTGAGGTTCATTTTATGTATGTTTTTTCTAGCTTTTCAAGGTAGGTTAAGGTTAGGTACGGAGAGAAAGTGAGGTAGTGTAGATTTTGAGATTCAAATGTTTGATGTTTAATTGTTATATGTTTTGGGTTTTTATTTGGAATTTAGTGATAAATTTTTAATAAAATTATATTTTGTTATTAAAAAAACGAATTGATATTATTAGATATCACTGTTAGTTGGTTAATCTAATAAAATTAAAATTATATAATATATATATATATATATATATAATTTAATATTAATTAATCTGTTATTTTTTTTTTATTTATTGTTAAATATAGTCGTTTTTCTAGTTGTGAGGTTGATTTGTCTTTCTTTTTAATTTTTTTCTTGATCTATTTCTTTCATCGTGTCTTCAGATGAATCACATTTTTCTTAAGATGAACCACACTTGGCTAGTTCAAAACGTGTCGATCCATATTTTCAATGTGGACTTCTTCCGAAAAAATTCTTTATACATTATAATATAGATAAGCTTAAATTCGAATAAAATTATATTTTTTTTATTGTTTAAATCATATTTTTAAATATATAAATACATGATGCAAATTTCAAATTCAAACAAATTTGTATGAAGAGATAAAATATATCGATTTTTTTTATAGCAAAAAAGGCAATATTCGGACCAGTTTATACTTTTTCAAATACACATAATATCTAGCTCAATGAATGTCGAACTTTGCTTAGTCAACAGAAAGTGAACACATACTCGGACGAGTTCATACATTTTCAGCGACGCATACACCTCCCGATTATGTAGCTCAACAAATATCAAACTTTGCTGTGCAAATTTTTGAATGCCAAGGCCATTTAAGCAAACTCATGCTAGTGACAGTTATTCTCTTCATGGGGTGGTACTGGGGATGGCATTCCATCACAAGAGCAGGTTGCCATTGTTTGTCCGGTTCTCCTATTGTCATCCCAACACAAAGCCCTTCACTGCCCTTCAACACCTCGCATTACAGAGACAAGAGAGTATCGATGAGCAGGACTTTTCAATGGACCACGACACCTGCGCTTCTCTCTTACAGGCCTGTGCCAACACCAGAACTCTGGCAGAAGGCAAGCAATTGCATAACCGAATACTTATAACTGGAATGAAGCAGACACTCATTTTAGGCACGAAGCTCGTAAATTTGTATGCCATATGGGGTTCTTTCAGGGAAGCCGAGATTGCGTTCCAGAGGATACCGAAGCTGAATGTTTATGCCTGCAATGCCCTGATCAGAGGATATGTTAAGCACGGATATTGTGGCGAGGCACTGGAGCTTTATGATCAGATGCAACAGGAAGGCGTGGCTCCAGACAATTTCACATTTCCCTTCGTTCTGAAAGCGTGCACGGAGCTCTCCGCTCTGCAGCGAGGGATTGAAGTGCATGATTGTATTGCCAGATCAGGGTTCGAGTCCAATGTTGTTGTGGCAAATGGCTTGTTAGACATGTATGGTAAATGTGGCCTTATCGAGGATGCACGTCAAGTGTTTGAAAAAATGCCTGAAAAAGATGTTGTCTCATGGACAGCGTTAATTACAGGGTATATTCAGAGCGGGCAGATTGATGAGGCCTGGAAGCTATTTTATGGAATGCAGAAAGAATATGTCGAACCCAATTCGGTGACCGTGGCAACCGTTATTTCAGCGTGCGCAGTCCAAGGGGCTCTGCAACAGGGTAAGGAGATTCATGGCTATTTGCTTAAAAGGGGGTTTGAATGTGATATATTTGTAGGGAGTGCTTTGGTAGACATGTATGCAAAATGTGGGTGTGTCAACGATGCACGCTATGTGTTTGACAAAATGCCTGAGAGAAATGTGATTTCATGGAATGGGATGATTGCTGGCTATACTCAAAATGGATATGCTAATGAAGCTGTGGAAATTTTTCGGCAGATGCGGCTGACGGGCATCAAACCCAATTCAATTGCGATCAGTAGCGTTCTACCTTCGTGCTCTCGTTTGTCATCCCTGCAGAAGGGCAAGGAAATTCATGACTACATCGTAAGAAATGGGTTTGAATCTGTTGTTTTCGTTGGTAATTCCCTTATAGACATGTATGCGAAATGTGGGGTTGTAGGATTTGCGAGGCAAGTGTTTGAGAAAATGTCTGACAGAGATGTTGGCTCTTGGACTGCAATGATTGCAGGCTATGGCATGCACGGGCATGGTGAAGAAGCCGTCGATCTCTACTATAAAATGCAACTTTCAGGGATAACCCCAAATGAGGTCACATTAACTGCTGTTTTATCGGCCTGCAGCCATGCGGGACTTGTGGACGAAGGGTGGCAATTGTTTTCAAGAATTAATCAAGATTATCCCAGTATGCTCAGGGAGAGGCACTATGCATGCATGGTTGACCTTCTTGGCCGAGCTGGGCTCTTAGATGAGGCACGGGCATTTGTCAATAATATGCCCTTGGAACCTGGAGCGAATGTGTGGGGGACCTTGCTCGCTGCTTGTAGAGTGCATCGCAATCTAGAATTAGGAGATTGTGTGGCAGAACGATTTCTTGAGTTAGAGCCTGACAATCCTGGATTTTATGTCTTGCTATCAAATATGTATGCTGAGGCTGGCAGGTGGGATGATGCAGAGAAGATGAGATTACTTATGAAGCAAAGGGGATTGAAAAAGAGCCCTGGATGTAGCTGGATTGAGGTTAGCAACAGAGTTCATACATTTCACGTGGGAGACAAATCACACCCACAATCAACTGAAATATATTCATTTTTAGGGGCATTGGCTAAGCAGATGAAAGCAGCTGGTTATGTACCGGACACTAGCTTTGTGTTGCTTGATGTGGATGAGGAAGAGAAGGAACACATCTTATGTGATCACAGTGAGAAGTTGGCCATTGCTTTTGGGATTATAAACACATCACCTGGTATTTCAATTCGGATCACCAAGAACCTTCGTGTTTGTGGTGACTGCCATTCTGCAACTAAGTTCATCTCCAAGATTGTTAACCGTGAAATTATTGTTAGAGACTCTTACCGTTTCCATCATTTTAGGGATGGTGCTTGTTCTTGTGGAGATTACTGGTGATGGTAATATACTAGTTAAGAAAATTTGCATATCCAAATATTCATTAGCTTCCACAGCAACATTTCTCCTTGTGATGCAGAAAAACAGCATCCTACAACAACTTCATTATGCATGTCACTACCCTTTCATCAATAGATAGGTTTCACTTCTAAATCATTCACTCTGAGTATTGTTCACGACAACTACCACTGATCTTTGTCAGCCTTCTAACCGTTTTGCACTCAATAATTGTTCTACTAAACTAAAAAGATTTAAGCTAGCTTTAAATTACCCCAATACGTACTTTGCAAGCTGACTAATTTCAGCAGAACTTAATTAATTTAAATTTCCTCTATTCGAACTTTGTGCAACAGAATTCTATATCAAATGGGTTTAACCTTCCATTAAAATTTATTCTTATTTTAACAGTTCGTACTAAATGACCTCTAGATGATGATGGGGCAGAAGTACTCCAGAGCGCCTGCTTCTATTGTGCATTTAGTTTTTGATAATTCCACAGGATTGTATTAGCTTACCCTTCTGAGAGCAGGTGATTGGGCAGCGGGACCCTGGAGGAGATACTTCTATCATGCAGTTGGATTTTGATAAATTAACAGGATTGGATCAGTTCACCACTGGAGAAATATTGGCAGTCTGCAGCAGCATCAAATTGGGGAAGACATGGCATGTCCAGGTTATGAAAATTGGGAGTCTAGTCGTCAACCTGATCTTAAATATTTCCGGCAGGCATGTCAAGTGCTGAAGGCTACAGAATGCCTGCCACGTTCAAACAGTTGAATGAAAGGTTTGCAAGAAATTCTTTGACATGGGTGATTGGGCAGCGGGACCCTGGAGGAGATACTTCTCTCATGCAGTTGGCTTTTGATAATTCAACAGGATTGGATCAGTTCACCACTGGAGAAACATTGGCAGTCTGCAGCAGCATCAAAGTGGGGAAGACATGGCATGTCCAGGTTACCAAAATTGGGAGTCTAGTCATCAACCTGATCATCAAAATTCCCGGCAGGCATGTCGATTGCTGAAGGCTACAGAATGCCTGCCAGGTTCCAACAGTTAAATGAAAGGTTTGCAAGAAATTCTTTGACATGGACTACAGAAGTTGGAGAATAACTTCATGAAGAGCATCACAGGACAGCGTTGGACTTCAAATTGATCTTGCATCTTGGTATTCGCTTGAGAGGGGGAATGTAGAGCTTTGTGAAACTCCCTTTTGGGAAAACTATTACCTCAAAGATGTGTTGGTTTTCAGATATTGTATAAACATTTACAACAAAGAAATAATGATGAAAAAATACATGAGATTGTTTTATATGATAAAACCCTAACCGTTTATTATGGAAACCTCCATGGGCAAGGTAAAGTATTTTATTAATCAAGATGAATTTACAATCAGGGTTACACCTCTTCAACTCTCAGGCTTCAGTATAAATCTTCTTGAACTCTCAGGCTTTAATATAAATGTAGTAGGCACCATTAGAAAATTTATTGTCCTGTTAATCTAACCACCAAATGTTTACGTCATTAAATTTTGGTTTTTTACATTTTTTTTTAATTATTTCATTTTTGTCATATTTAATAATTTCCACATTGACAACAATTTACCTAATACCTTTCCCAAACCCATTCATCACCTCTTTTATAAAACAAAAAACCATTGCAACTTTGATAACAACACTAGTTTTATAAACATGTTTGCACAATTTTCTTGAGTGTGGACCTTTTTAAGTAGTACTTCACCTCCATCAATGACATGCCTTACAAAATGGTATTTAATGTCAATATGCTCAGTCTTGCTATGATAAGTTGGATTTGTAGTCAAATGAATAACACTTTAACTATTCATCACCTCTTTTGTAAGCCAAGAGAAGCCAAACACCATTGCAGCTTCTCTAACGACATTGGTTTCATAAACATGTTTGCATAGTTTTCTTGAGTGTTGACCTTTTTAAGAAGCACTCCACCTCCATTAATGATTTGTCTTACAAAATGGTCTTTAATGTCAATATGCTTAGTCTTGCTATGATAAGTTGGATTTGTGGCCAAATGAATAACACTTCGACTATTATAGAATACATTTATACTGTTATGTGCTCTTCCAAGTGCACCCACAAGACCCTTCAACGAAATTGTCTCTTTACAAACATGTGAGACAAGAATATATTCTACGTTTGTAGTGGATAAAGCAAATGTTTCCTAAAGCTTGAACATCCAATTTATGGATCCTTCTGCAAGAGTACAGACATATCTTCAAGTAGACTCTCTTATCCAAATCACCAACAAAATCTGAATCAACATAACTGCATACAAAATCATTTCTACCATTAAAGGTGATGCAATAATTTATTCTCTCAAATACTAAAGCATCCATTTCACTACATCCCAATATTCCTTTCTTGGATATGCCATGTACTTGCTAACATCACTTGTTGTAGGTGAAATATTTGGTTTGGTATATATAATCACATACGCCAGACTTTCCACTACATTGCATATAACCCTTTTCTTCCTTACTACTAGGACATAAATTTGAAGAAAGCTTAGAATGGGAAGTGGAAAAGATATCTATAGGTTTCATGTTATTCATCTTGAGTTTTACAATTATTTTCTCAACATACATATGTCATGAAGACTTGAGCTTACCATTTCCTATGTTTCTGTGTATTTCAATTCCCAAGATTTGTTTTGTTGCTCCTATATCCTTTATATGAAAGGTCCCAGCCATTTGAGCCTTTAACCTATTGACCTCGTCCATGCTTTTCCTTGCAACAAGCATATCGCCAACATATAACACCAAGAAAATGAATATAAAATTTGAATATTTTGAAGTATACACAATGATCATATTTACTTTTGATATAATTTTGGCTCCTTGTGAAGGAATCAAACTCTTGCAAGATTGTTTGGGTGACTACGTTAGGACATACTGCGATTTCTTGAGCTTGCAAACTAATTTTGTTTTGCGATGTTGCACAAACCTTTTGGCCATTCCATGTATATCTCCTTGTCCAAATGTCCATGTAGGAATGTTGTTTTAGCATTTAATTGCTCTATCTCCAAATCAAGAAAAGGAACTTGATACAAATTGGATAATTATACTATTTGTCATACATCTTGATGCTTTCAGAGTGGAAAAAGTGGAGGAATCAACTCATAGGACCATTTTTACTAGAGGGTCTCAGTTTGACAAATTGTGGTGTGAAGCCTTCTAGAAGTAGCTTGAGGTATCAAATGACATTTTTGGGGGGTTAAAAATTTGCTATTGAAGCACAACAACCCCCAGATCTATTATACACAGTTATATTTCCAACGACGCAAGAATTGCCTCAATCAAAGTTTGTATGCCAAAATTATGCCCTCCAGAAGTTTACCTTCCTATTATGACCACCATGATTCTAGAGAATGCCACGTGAACCCCCATTATTTATGGAAAAGGGGCTAGCCATGTGATCATGATGAAAAAGACTCTAGAAGAGTTGATATTGTGACTCTAGTTAAGATTTGAAGGACTAAAACTTAACCACTAATAAGTTATCGTGTTGTGTTATAACTAAGCCATTGGGAGGTGTTGTTTTTCCATGACCTTGGTGTCTAAGATAGAATCTTAAATCATTGATACTACCAAACCAAGAATCACAACGAAGCTACTTTGCATAGCGGAATATAAACAATAGTTAATCTACTAGTGCACAAGAGATACACAAATTATGTACAATAACTCAACTTCGTTATATTAATCCAACTGATATAATACAACATTCTAGGGCTCCCATACCAGGGATAATGGCCCTCAAATATCCACTGATACAAGAATACAAAACTGGGGCTTGGTGTCAATCCATCGACAACCAATCTACCCTTAAGAAGATACTCTGACCATCTGGCCGATGTAGCGTGCTTTCTCAGCTCCTCTCGGTCAATACCCTATACCTGCCTGATCTGTTGGCTCCCGATCTGCAACACCTGCCTCTATCAATGCTCCCAGTCCATCTGGCCATTGAATCTCAACTATCTAATCTGCTCACTAGTTGTGCCTGGCCATTGAATCTCAACTATCCAATCTGCTCACTAGTTGTGCCTGGCCATTGAATCTCAACTATCCAATTTGCTCACTAGTTGTGCCTTAGTCCATCAAGGGCACAACACATCAAGACTCCTATTGAGTTGTTCACAACTCTCAACTGCTCATTGTCGCTCCTCAGCTACTCAAGGACTTCGACCCACTATAGTTTTCCTGCGCTGCTCCAATGAAGACTAAAATAGGGCACAAAGGGCTAGCACCTATCACTGCGAGATACCCATCTCCCACAATGAACATGGTCTAGGAGGAATACCCATCATCTGTTGTAGCTGTCCTTATCCACACACAAGTCTAGGGATGCGCAAACTGCTCTTGGTCAATCAGATCCATGAGCTCAACAACTTCCACTCTATCAACCACCTAAATCCATGAAGATGGTGCGCACTGGGTTCCAACTTGGGCACTATCACGTTGTCCTCCAACAGACCATAAATGTCCAATTCACTATCCACACTTGGTCCACTTTCACACTGCCCTTCAATAGACCATGAGTGACTAATTCTTGTTGTAGCATCTGCTCCCGGTTAGGGCATCCAACCACCTAGGAAACCCTTCCTCTTCGCTGCTAACAGACTTCCAAACTTTCCTCTCCTAGGACACCATCCACTAGTATCAATTCAAACTTAACACATCAATACAATACATACCTAGCCATGTGCAGATTCTACATCACCCTAGTGCAATCTGCTACACGCTCAACCCTCACTCTCGTTGTTTGCACTCGCATTCCTGCACTCATGTTCCTGCCCTCGCGCTATCTGCACTTGAGCTGCCTTTTTTGATGTGTAGACTATGAAAGATACTTCTTGGATGTGAGCAATGAGGCATCTCCTCACTCCTTTATAGGTTTCTCAAAGGCTCCATAAAATCACATGTGTGGGCTTGACAACTTGTCACAAGGTCTCTAAACGCATAACCAACTTGACCAAACCTACACATTAACTTCAAAAATTCATATCTCAAGTTGTAGACCTCAGATTTGAGTGATTTTTGATGCTCCTAGTTGCTCTCGAGATCCTCTATCACCTCAAATTGTCACATGTCCAAAAATACTCATGGATTCACACCCATATGCTCGGGTGCAAAGCCCACATGCTTGGGTTTCACACCGACAAGCCACACTTGTGTGCCCACTCCTCCACAACCCTCAAGCCTAGGGTTTGGAGTACCTCCCAAGCTACAAATCTAAATACTCTCTATTAGCGAGGGAGGTACTTCCAACACTAGGAATCTATCAAAATCATCCGGCAACACTAGCCCATCTGGCATCCATCACTGCAACATAATCTGTAGAATGAACCCAACAATTTCAGTAGTGCCCTCCCTCTTCACATCTGAACCTGAAGATCCTAAACCTCCTGTTGAGGTTTTGAAATTCTCTAGCTCAACATCGGGGAAAACCACCTAGTCAAGAACTTAGGGTAGCTCATTTTCAGTTTGGAATGGTGGCTTCGACTGGGATTATGGGACCAATTTCTCTTAATAAAAGATATAAAAATGGATTAGATATATAAGTGTGGGTTGATTATGTAAATGAAACTAAGAAATAAGAATATATAGACTTAAAATATCTGTCTCAGGAAAACTTTCTATGTATATGTGACTTTAGAAAGATCTTGCATTAAACATGACAATATAGATCATCAAGTCCTTTGTGAGGTTAAAACGAATAAAGATAACTAGTTTAATTAAATAGTTAATAAAATTAGTTTTTGAAATACATTCACATATAAGATATTGTTGTTCATGCATATAGTTGAAATATTTCAATTAAACACATCAATAGTGAATAAATCTTAATTGCTTGCAAAAACATATATGATAAACACAAATAAAATGACCATTTACCTTATAAACAAAATACTAATACAAAAATAGTAGTACTTGATATATGTTAACTTTGCTCATAAGTGAAACAGTAATGGTTCCACTTTCTATTAAGATTGCTTCAAGTTACAGTAGTGCAAACCAAAAGATTTCTTGCCAAAATTCAAAACATTTCTTCATATCAATGAAGGGGATTTATAGTCTCTAATGAAAATAAAAATATAGAAAAGTACCATAAAAGGCTGAAGTGGTTTTAACAAACCACACTTAAAATAAAGTAAAAGACAATAGACTGCAGTTATAACAACTTGACTAAGACTGATACAAAGGTTGCTCTCCAATACACTGTTGAAGTTCACATATATTTGTCATTGGCTTTAATTCAAGTGGATGATGAGGTTGCATGCGCATTTGTGCAGTGAATAGCACATTGTTGAGCGCTAGAAGCAGATGAGTGGTAGTGTTGGAGAGAGCACCTCAGTATTAGCCATTGACTGCGGTTTTACTAAGAAATGCCAATGGCATTCCAAGGCAAACTTGGCAGATTCTTGATTTTCTCACCCTTATTCTTCGAGGATTCCTGCCACATTTTAGTCAATAATTTCACATTCGGAAAAATATCCTCAGGGCAGTGTGAAATCAGGTTGGCCTATAATAAACTGTCACTGATTGATTCAGTGAGATTGTTTGAAATATCCTTGTCACTAGAGGTTGCTATTTCTGCATGTTTGAGTTTTATTTCCCATTCTTGAAAAACAATCTCCTTCTGTGACTCTTCAATCTTAAGGAGGTCAATTGACCTTCCTTCAGTACTATCCTGTCAATCAATATAATCAGAAATATTCTCCTTGAATTCCCTGTAGTATGTCCTCAGATCGGACAATTGATTCACTAATGAATCAATTGATTGACACAAGTCATGGATATTGGTTGGTTTATGACAGAAAACAACTTGTTGTTGAGCAAGGATATTGTTTAGTTCTCCTGCTTCTTTCTTGAATTCAACTATCTCGAGATTGACCTTTAATTGCTCAATATTTAGTTGAAGTTCCTAGATCTAAGCATTCATGTTTCTTATATAATATTCATGTTGAATCTTTAAGTCATTGAAGTTATTTTGCAGTTCTGCAAGTTCTGCTTACCATTGTTGAGCAATTACTTGTTTTTCATTCTCCAAACTTTGTTCTAGCTGCATAATCCTTTCATATTTCTCTCTTAGGAGTTGCTGCACTTCAGAGGCTTTACCAATAGTAGCATTGGCATATGCTCCTTCAAATTGCGAAAGCCTTCCGAGATCCCTAGCAGGAGTAGCTTGAGCATCTTTCCAAATTACTTCAAAGGACGCATTACCAGGGACTAAGGCTTGGGTTTGTTCAGTTCTCTTTATTTTCTCTCTCTGCTAACCACAACTTTATGCTTGGGACTATAAAACACATCAAGAGGAGAAATTTCCTCAATCTTCAGAACGACCTCAGAGGTCATAAAGGCCGGGATGACTTCCAAGACATCAGTGTCCAAATATTTATCTAAAGCCTCAATAGTAAGCGAGGTCTTCCCTGTGACTTTAGGGATCTATGTGATCTTCATCTGGAATGGAGTCTTCAGATTCTTAGGATCTGTTTCTTGAGTGAACTGCTCCTAAATGGCATCTGGATTTTTCTCTGTTAGAGTTTCTTCTGCCTGTGAGGAAGAAGAAGTACCCGTCTATTTTGTCTCAGATACATTAGGGATATGTGATGTACTAGCTGAAACTTTATCCTTCTTTGTATTTTGTTAATGAAGCCTCAATAAATCCATAGGTAAGTGAGATGTCCTTTTATCCTTGTATTGTTTAAACTGAATCAATTCCTCTAGACTTAACTATGTTGCTGCATGTTTCTCAACATCTGAATAAATAGAAACTGATTCAAATAGGTCATCAAATCTTCCTGGCTCATTTGTGAATTGCTTGAGTTTAGTTTGTATAGTAACATACTTGGCCGTATCATTAGGATCATACTGTCTATTGGGAATGGTTGGGAAATTTAAACGCTGAATTTATTCAATCTCAAGAGTAGCATGCCTGCAATTTTCAAGAGCATAAACACCACATTGAATAGGAAAGGTAGGCCACATTGCCTTTTATTTTCTTTCATAACTTTCGAAAGACCATTCCCTATAGTTTGATAGGCTATCTCTCGGGCTAGGAGTTTATCAGGAACATAAAGGGGAAACACATGAGGGTTTGCAAGACTGCCTAAGATTCAAATATAAGTGAAGGATTCTTCTCCAAACCACCTTCCAATTGATAATAAATCATTGTTGGCTTCAGGTGAAAGTCTAGAAGCTCTCTCATTAAAGACACTTTGGAAAATTTTATAGAGATGAGGTTTGTTTTTAAATTCCCAAAGTAGGTTATGATATATATGGATAGGCATAGGGTATTTTATGGTCCATTTTCATCCCAAAGATGTAAAATCAAAAGTGAAAAGTATAGAATCCATAATATATGCGCGCATGTAGCAAGGGGGAACAATGTTCTCAGAAAAATTGCACTTTTTCCTATAATTCAGGATTTGGGTACATAGAGTATAAGAAAATATGGTTCCCCAATCCATAACATATCCATCTGAAGCAGCATCAATTAAGGGTACCCATTGGTCTGAGGATTTCTGGGTATTAGAGTAACCAAACATTCTACACATCATAACATCTATATAACAATATGGTTTGATAATGGAAGCAATAACATACATACCCTTGTCCTCATGCTTGTGTTTGTTGGGATCCCTTCTCCATCCTTTGATGACCTCTGGCTGATCCTCATTTTCTTTCATGAATTTCTCTAAAAAGTGCTTGTCATATTTTTAATGAGTGGCGATAGCTAATACATCTTGCTCATTTCACTACTAGTTAATGACACAATAACTGTGTTCCTCTTATTCATCAAAATTTCTCTATGCAATATTCAAATGGTCAATAACCCATTTGACCATATCAATATAGGGAAAAATGTTGGGTTGGGATACAATCCTGTGCAGGAACGAATTAGCGACATCACTATAAGTGATTTACGATACAAGGGAAGAATCCTCCACTGTAATTGTTTTCCCTGTCACCCTGGGTTCCTCATCTTCAAAGATCTTATAAATGGCTTCCCAAGATGAGCTTCCAACATCGAGGGTGTAGGTTGTATTTGAGAATAACACAGACATTTCAGTAGTCTCGGGTGGAGGAGCGACTTGATGTTGTTAAACAACGAGTTTCTTCCTGGGTTTAGTTTCCTTAGACATTTCTCCTGAGTTTTGTTTATTGAAACCACCTTATAAAGAGAAACACGAGAATCAGCATAAACTTTCTAAACCGAAGAATTCCTTAGAGCGAATAACCAATTTCGTATCAATCTATGTCTTTAATGAGAAAAATCTAGTGATATTGACTCGTAATAATGAAATCTTTTAGAACTTCGAAATCATAAATTCGTTACATTTAGCCATTAAATGATGAAACATGGATTCACATGGGATTTCATACACGTCAACATATCGGAGGATTATATCGGGGAAATCTTATGGTTGTATCACTGAAACTTGCGATATCCTCACTCTCTGATAAATTTTAGAATGTAACAGCTAAAAAATATAACCGGGAAGCAATATCAGAGGTTAGATATCGGGGATTGGAAAGAGTAACAGACAATTCGAAGTCCCTATATGAAAGTTGCGATCTGAATAGGGGAAGTTTATCGGAGATCAGAGGATTGGAAATATTGGAGATCAACGATATGAGAATCAGTGTATCAGAATGTGACTATCGCAATATCAATGATGTTGTATATCAAAGGATGGGCGAAAAAGGATATCAGAGGATCAGGGGATTGGGATAAGAGAGATCGACAATATGAGGTTCACATTGACAACTCTGATATTCAGAAGCTCTGATAATTCTACGTGGTAGTCTGGTGGGGCTAGGCCTTATTATTATATTCACAAAGAAACACTTTATTACTTTTAGGCTTAAAACATGTGAAAACTTTAATCGAGGAAGGTTTAATCACAACTTTTCCTAAGGAGACATGTTACAATATTTAAAATATATTGATAAAGTTCTGCTGATAATAGATTTTAACAAAAACCAATATTTGTGAATATGTCTTATGGGCCTAAGCTCTGATATGGGAGATTTCTTATTTAGTCAAGTTTTTTGGAAAAATAAAATAAATATTAACTTATTTGATTAAAACCAAAGGATTTTATACTATTTACAAAAGGTCCCCATTATTTATTAGTTCTACTATTAACCTTAATGAGGGGGTTGTTGAGTAGTACAAGAATTGACGACATACTGAGCAAAACATTTAATCTTTTTTAAAAACAAATGAAGTTTTAAACTATTAAAGAAAAATACTTAAAAAGGTAAAAATATTTGAAGTTTTGACTCATAAAGATTACTTTGAATAAAAGAACTCGTCATTTTGTGAATTATCCCATAACTTGTTATTGATGAAAATCTTTATTACCTTTGTTGGTCATTTAATCAATTACAAAAATAAAGTTAAGTACTGTAGAAGCTTAGCTTTTAAAATAGACATTTTTTGTCACTATTAGAGCCATCGCTGCCAGAAGACGTCCATAGCATCGACAAGGTTAATTTTTAACAAAATATATACCACTATCCCATCCACTTGTAGTAATATTATTAGAGGTATTTAATATTTTCTTTTAGAATTTTGTTTTAAAATTTACTTGAAATCCATTGTCATGGCTTGGTAACTACATTATGACAATGCCATTCATAGGTTATAATGATATTGAAAAAGCCGACTCATGATGAGACCTCTTGTCTTTTGGTTGTATAACAACTGTAAGCTATTATCTTGGTTTGGTGACTAGTGTTAATAATGTCAATATCATTTGGTTCCCATGATCATGGTAAGTTAGCTCATGTTGAGACCTCTTATCTTTCAAGTTTTATATATTTTTGAATTACACTCTAAATTTTTTAAAATTAGCGGATGGGAGGTATATTCACTCCTTAAGAGTAATGGATGACAATTCAAGCCAAAAGATGTTAAAAATTCACAATAGCCTTTACTTTTTAAAGATATATATATATGTATTTTTTGGTTATGACCAATCATAGGATAACTAGATTTTATGAGGTTTTTAAGTTATGAAAAATTTACAAATTAATGGATATAAAGATTTCAGAGCTTTTTAATAGATGGAATACTAAACTTCAAATGTTATAATTAGCTTTCTAAGATCTCTTCTTTAATCATTCAAATTTCATGTAAATGATGAGAGACCCCAATCTGAAGACAAAGGTGTATTACTTAACATTACCAGAGTTACAAAAACCGGTCTATACATGTGATTAATTACATATTTATTGGAGGATAGGTATTCTTATTTATTTTTTTCAAAACTAGCCCATTAACGGGAAGAGAATCCCTCTTTTCCTGTAAATATTGGAGGATAAAGGGTGATGGGCATAGTTTTTCAACGATCTGAAATGGGCCTAGCCATAATTTATGTAACTTTGTGTGTTTCCTTTTTCTTCGTGAGCTTTGTCTCATTTCATAACTAGATCGCCAATTTCAAAATTTGCGTTATTAACTGAACTTGAATCAAATGAAGATTTAACCAATTTTTGATTATTGGCATGTACTTGTCTAGCTTTATCCCTTTCTTCCTCTAGCTTAAGAATTTGAGACATTCTTAATTGTAAAAAAAATGAAGGCCTTTTTTCTATGGATTGTACTAGGGCTAGTGATGGAATAGCTAGATTAGGAGAAAGAATAACTTCTTTTCATACACTAATTGAAAAGGAGAAGTGCCTATAAAGACCTTCTGAGTGATTCTGTCAGCCCATAAAGCAAAAACTAGAGCTTTATGCCAATTTCTTTGATTTTGGTCAACTGTTTTTTTATTATTATTCTAATGAGGTTTTTATTGGTAGAATCTACTAGGTCGTTTCCTTGAGGATAATAATTTGTAGAATAATTGAGTTTAAAACCTCTTTTAAGAGCAAATTTAGTAATTGTATTTCCTGAAAAATAAGATGCATTATAGAAAATAAGGGCATGAAGAAGACCAAACCTGGTGACAATAAATTGATCAATAAATTCAATAATATTTTCAGAAATGACCACCTTTAGGGGTATTTCTTCCACCCATTTGGTGAAATAGCCCGTAGTAGTCAATATGTATTTATGTTTCTTGGAAGAGTTAGGAACAATCTCACTTATTATGTCCAGTCCCCATCATTCAAAATGTTGCTCAATCTTAACTAGTTGCAAAGGTAAGACTGGTTTCTTCTGTCTTCGTGAAGTAGTTTGACAAACTTTACAATTTGTGACATAGGCATGAGTGTCCCTAAATAAAGTCCTCCAATAGTATCCAACATGCATAATCTTATGAGCAATTGTGTCTCCACCATAGTGTCTGCCAGTTGTTCCATCATGTAGCTCCTGCAAGAACTTTTCCATCTTCATATTTTTCTAGACATCTTAGCAAAACATAATCATAATTTCTTCTAAATAAGACATCATTGACTAGTTGATATCGAACAACTTTAATTCTAAGAGCTCTTTACTTTTTGTAATTGAGTTCCAATGGATCATAACCATTTTTCAAATAAACAATTAGATCAGCATATTGAGATTCATTGTCGATGGGGCATACCTCTGTGACTTAAACATTATTACCTGAATCTTCATCAGTTGAACTATCATAAGCACTAATAATCAATCTGCAAAAACCTTGACCCCTTACTATTTTAGTTGGTTTGATGTCTAGGTCATATTCTTGCAGGGAAGTAACCCAATTTTCTTTGTTTTCTCCTAATTCTTTCTGGATAAGAAATTGTCTAACTGCAAGGAAAAGAACAATTACTTTTGTATGTTTTTTTAGGAGGAAAGACCTGAAAGGCTTTATGGACTTAAAGACTGCAAAGGCTTGCTTCTTAACCTCTGAATAGTTTAGCTTAGCTCCCTGTAAATTGGAACTAAAGAAGTAAATTGGAGCTTCAATTTGTTGTTCATTACGTTGAGTCAAAATTGTTGCATAGGATTGTTCAGAAGAAAAATTATAAAAAACGAATTGTTTGGAAAAATTAGGGGTTGATAACGAAGGGGCATCAATGATTGTCTGTTTTATTGACTCAAATGTTTTTTTTTATCAACCCCTTGTTATCACTCAGGTTGTTCCCAAAAGTTGTAAGAAAGGGAATACGACCGAGGTAACCACAGACCAATCTTTTAGATATAGAATCTAGCCAATCTGTATCCAGACAGGGCTCTCTCTTTATGATTTAACTTTGTTGTGAAAAGTATTAGGCTAGTTATGATGTTCAAGGGTTTTGTTTGATTTTGGATGGTGAGATTCAATAGAACAGAGGTGTAAGTCTGAGAAGTTCAGTCCATTGGCCTAATGGAGTCAAAGAGTAGGGATTTCTGGATTTGGTTTCTTAACAGAGGATGGTTTCATAGAGAAAGGTAGTCAAACAGGGAACAAACAAAGATTTGCATCAGATGGAATGGGCTTAAATTGTTTGCAGGGCAATTAAGAATCCTTCAACATATTTAACACATGAAAATGGATGATTACTACCAAGGAGCAGTGAAGAATTCCTAGGCAAATAATCAATATGAGAGAACTAGGAAACAGGAGCAATTAAGAGTTACATTGTTTATACTAATCCTGAAGAAAACACAGAGAACGATAATGAATGAAACACAGAGTGCAGTTAAGCAAATTCTGAATTAATCTTTATCATTACCATTTAGATTGTGATACACAGGTGATATATATGAAAACTAGAAAGAATACAGAACAGAAGATATAAGAGACTTATTGGTCCACTGATTGATTCAAGAATTCTGTGACAAGTCCATCTGCTTCAATTCTACATCCAGTGAGTCCAGCAACAGTTGATTCCAAAAGATTTTTATTCCAAAATTTCAGTATTACAGCAAAGTCTAAGAATGGCTCACCAACCCCAAATATTTCGTTAAGGGGGGTATTTATACAAAAATATCTCATAAAATATCTTATAAAATATCTCATCGAGATAATATCTAGTGATGACTCATCATCTTTTTATAACATATAGAGATAGATAGTCTCGATAATAGGGAAAACATAACTGATGTTGTGCTGGCTGCTTCGGCTTTGCTCAGATATTTACTCCATCCTGGTCTAATACACTTTGACTAATATGGCCCTGTTTTAACTCTGTTTACCACATTATGGTAGATGGCCCAAAATTTTAAATTCACCAAAGATACCAAAGATAAGTTCATAAGATTCCTAACATATCTTCTCACCACTTTTGTTCTAGTAACTTATGTCTCTACAGCTTTCTCAAAGTTTCATCAGTCTCTGTGTACATGAAGAAATTAGGTGGGATGGTGAACAAATGCTTCACTTCATGCTCAATGTAGAATAAATTTTCTAAGTTGTCATAGAAGGCTTGGCCAAATGGAAGTGCCTTCTCTCCTGAAGTACTTGATGATGCACTAACTTGATCAACATCATATTTATTCAACTTGTGCATGTAATCTACATGTCTCATCAGGCGGTCATTACTTCCCAAAGGACTTGGCAAACTTTATTTATGCAAAACTGTAAACTTTTCTGTGAAAGAATTAATCTCCACCTGCATGTCCTGGCATCTCCTTTCCAAATTTTTCATCAGAGTTCTCATGGTTAGAACTCTCTTAATTTGCAGAATGGTGTCTGCCCTATCTCTGATTTGCAGTGCCTCCAATTCCACACTGGTCTTGGTGTTCAAAAAATGTATCAGCCGGTTGGCTTGTTCAGGTATCTGTCCCAGTAAAGCTCTTGTCTTTTGAATCTCCACTTGGGCTACTGCTATCAAGTCAATCTGTTCATATATGACTTAGATAGATCTCCACACATTACTAAGGGATTGATTGATGTTGGACCACAGAATGCATTTGATTTCTGCCAGAGGTTTATCCAAAGAAAGATCCTTTTCGAATGCTTTCACCTTGTTTTCTAATGCTTTAACCTCCCTTATTTTCTCTGCCACATTCATCTTGGATTTGTCATAACTTTTTTCTACCTTTGCCAATTGTTCCTTGACCTGTTTCAATTTAGACACCTGTATCTTTAATTCTTCCATGGCTTTTATCAATTCCTCTATAGTCATAGTAGTACTGCTGCTTGGTGCTGTTGTTGGTGCTGATGTTCCTATAATTATCTCTGTTGTGGATGCTGGAACAATGGGAGATAATGTTGTTACAAGTGTGGAGGGGGCAGTAGTGACTGCAGGGATTACTTCAGGTCGCTGGGAGGTTGAATCTCCCTGCTTTTCTTTTAGAGCTTTCTCCAGTTCCTGCTCTGTATCAGTTAACCTTTCATTGAGTTTCATGAGCAGCTGCATCATAACCTCCCTAGTTACTAGGTTTTAGTCAAAGATGCTTTGGGAACTGCTCCCCATATCATGGATTCGACCCCTGAGAGAGGGGAAAGGTTATATGTATCATTTTTTCATTCATTTGAAGGGTTGGACATCAGAGATCTAGAGTATTGTAGCTTGGACTTCATCTTATGGATTAATCAAAGGAAAGAGTTGCAGCCATATTATAGGAATTCTTGTGCAGTAAGTTTTTGATAATGTTTTTCTCATGTTATGGTTATCTATGATTGTTATATATGCCATCTTTCCATATTTCATGTCTTTAGTGATTTTCCATAATTTTAATGAACAAAATTCTTGCTTTTGAAGCTCTATTTTGTTTGGAGATATAATTTTGTATGTTTTTCTTCAAGAATTGGTGAATTCATGACCCTCATGCTCACCATTACCTCTCTGCATTTTCAAACCCTACACTACTTCGACTTACAATCTTAATCTATCACTAACTTTTTGCTACCTTGCTCCTATTTTTGGTTGTGTTGTAATCCTTCTGTCATCTTAAAACCCTAGCTACAGTGACACTTTCCCTGATTCAGCATCATCATCACAAATTTTCAAACACACTGAGCATAAGATCTATCCTAAAACTTTGACTAATCTCCAATCACCCCAATTGATTGCGAGATTTCATGGAGAGATCCCTCTCCAGCTTGATAGGGCTAGCTATCAAGCAAAAGAGGTTTGAGGTTACCTCATTTGACCACCTTTCTCGGCCTTGGGTGGTTGTTGGGGATAACGGACAAGACATGGAGGAAAGGGGTTGTTCTGGGCATGTTTTCTCTCACCACATGTCTGAATTAAATTGCGGAGGAGGTTGCATTACAAAAAGGGGAATAAGGGTTGTTTTGAGGTGTGTTTTGCTATGTGGTGCTTATGTTTGAGGGCCAGAGAGACTAGTTCCATTTCAGGGGGGCAAGAGGCCTATTTAAGGAGTGATAAGGACTGTTGAACAGTGTCGTAGAAATTTGGAGGAATTCTAGGTAGGCTGGAGAGGGCTAGGAGGCTTAATCTTAGACTAAAATAATCATAGGAGGCAGTCCTAAGCACAAGGAGGAGGCAGTCCTAGGGACAACTAGACTGCAATTTTGGAGGAGGTATGGAAGGTGGAAGAAGGAGTTGCATCAACGTGTATTCAACCCTAAACAGGATCGGAATTATATTGCAGAAAAACAATCCTAAAGCAAAGGCATGTTATGATGTGTTTGGGGTTGATTAGATGTTGGGGATTGTTTCCTAGTGTGGACAGAATTATTTCAGCCTATAAGTGCCATGTATTGAGGTCAACTTGGGTAGTTGGAGACCTCAATTAGGAGAAAAACTTATAGTGAAGGATTGGGCATCATTGGTCTAGTGAAGGGTAGCATGTTGATAGCCCAAAGTAGCCCTAGACGAGCTATCTTGAAGTGACAAAGAGGAGCTGAAGGTTGGGTGAAGTTTGGTGCTGAAGTGTAGCACCTTGATGGACAAAGGTGACTACTAGCCTAGCATATTGGAGCTCGGGATTAGGCCTACCCCGAGATCAGATTGGATAAGCTCATGTACATGATACATAAGTGACTTGCAACAGTGTTAGGTGGCATCTCTCTTGGAGTCTCGAT
Source organism: Pinus taeda (assembly GCA_000404065.3). NCBI lineage: Eukaryota > Viridiplantae > Streptophyta > Pinopsida > Pinales > Pinaceae > Pinus > Pinus taeda. The sequence goes on from APFE030664596.1 coordinate 116,166, forward strand.
GTGTAGTGGCCTTGATGAACTAAGGCACTACTAGTGAGTAGTACGAAAGCAAATGACTGACATGACAAGATATGACATAGAAGCTGCAACAAATTTTGTCATTGTATCTTGCATACCATATACTATTGTATTATTCATATTTGGTTTAATATAATGAAGATTGAGGTTGTACGTTATTGTATAATTTGTTAAAAATTGTGTATATTTGTGCATGTGTGGTTTACTGCTTTATATTTCTTTCGTGCAAAGTAGTTTATGGTTGAGATTATTGGTTTGGTAGCGGCAGTGATTTAAAGACTCTAAAATAGACCCAAGATCATTGAAATTCAATAGTCTTAACCTTGACAGGACCACTAATGTACTTCTGCATGTTGTGCATGTTCAATTCCAAATCTTCCCTGGTGGCTTCTTGTCTTAGCTACTCCAAGTAATCATCGATCTTCTGCCAGACTTGGTTCTTGGGTTTAGCATTGGTGAGGGAACTAATTGATAGGATATGGTGCGTTCTCACCAAGACATCCAAACTACTGTGCAACTGTACATATGAGGCTTATGTGTTGCTAATGAATGAGGCAAGATACTTGTTGTTCTAAATCAACATCTAGGCCTTCACTTTCTCCATCTCTGCCTATGGCTTCACTTCTTCACTAAGTCCAACGGGGCCCCTTTCAACTACATTGTCCACTCCTACAAACAGGTGATGGTAGCATGTATGTTTTTGAGAATTTTAAAAAAATCTTTGCTCCATTTTTGTAGGCCACGAAAATGAAAAACTGCTTTATGCACAGTGACAAATCTGTCATAGAGCTTCTGCATGGTTTCTCCAAGTGTCGATACTTCAGTAAGTATCGTTGTCCTCATCTCCCCCAATGCAGAAACTACATTATGCATTGTTGCTAAGATTTTTTTTGCCTCTTTTATGGCAATGTGCAAGTTCTTTTCTAGTTGCTCATTCTCGGCTATCAAACACTAAACATGTGACCTTGCTGCTCCTGCGTAGGCCAAGCTGGCTTTGACAATGACAGTTAGATGCTTCCTGGTGTCAAACACTATCACCCTTTCCTTGATGAATGCAGGTGATGCGTGATCATCCAGAAAGTTCTTCCTCTATGCTTATATAATCCTCTTTTGGAACTCATTGAATGATAGATTGTACACATCCATGACCCGAAAATCATCAAGGAGAACATCATCTCCTTACTCGCTCAGGGTTGGCTCTGCCACTGGAGTTGGTGGATACTGAGGGATGACCTATGGTGCTCTTGACATCAGGTCAACATCTTCATTTTGTGGCTCGTGTTCCTACTCCATGTTTATCACTTTGATTAATTACTTAATCTGTTGAGCACGCTCCCGAACGTACATCCGTTCACCTTCCTCCTTAGTTGTTGATTGTTCCAGCTCTTCAACCTTTATTGATGTTGTTTCATCTGTCATCACACCTTGCCTATGTTATTCTTCATGCTTCTACTTCTCTTCTCGTTCTCTCCTCCTCAACTCTTTTTCTTCCTTCAGCTTCTTCTCTATCTCCTGCAGCTTCAATTCTGCTTCCTGCAATCTTCGCTTTTCTCTCTTTCTCTGCTCTACTCTCTTCATTTTTTTCTCCCTCTTTGCTTTCGTTGCCAAATATGCCTTTGCGATAATAGGATTTGCCATCTTTTTCTAGCTTTTCTCTCCCTCTGGATCATTAACCATATTCCTTTTTCCCTTGTCCAATAACATATTGTTGTGTTTTGCTACTATTTCTATTGCTTTCGAAGCTACTTCTATCCATGGAGCAGCCTTCCAAGTCCTTGCTATAATGACTAGCTCATTGATCATTGTAGCAGTACCTCCAAGGATCCTCCTCTAGCTAATGAAATGCTCCGTTAATCCACATAAAGTAAACTCTCGTACAATGGTCCTTAAAAATACTATGGGGATCATATGGGTTAAAGTCCTTAGTGTCGAACCCAAATTTCACTATCTCCTTAGCCTCGAAATCTATAACTTTCAAGTTCTTTATCTATCTGCAAAGGAAGAGTGGGCCATGGTGCTTTCTTCTTCCTATGCAGCACTACTGACAACCCTATAGCAAGATGGTATGATACTTCTCACATGACCAATTTTGCAGTGGCATACCTTGGTAAGACATGCAGAGGCTTCTCTTCGCCAAACACTTTGATGAAGGTGCCACCTGGTGAGGCATACCAATCTGCAATGTCTATGATCGCCTCCATTGCTTCTTGGGACATGTAAGGTGGATCTTGTTCAAATATAAGCTTGTATAGCAAGATGATAAAGTGGTTAGTTAGTCATGCCATTACTCCTCGATAACTGCAATCTGAAAGAAAATTGCAATAGATGTTCACTGCAGTCTCTCGTGGTGTCCATGTTTAGTTCATGTTAGGGAACTATTGCTATGAACAGATTGCATCCAATAAGTATGCAGACATATAGAACCTTTCTAGCTCATCCTTGGGCGAATTCTGAGCATGTGCTACATGAGCCCTCAATTGTTGATCCAACAGATCTGACCAGTTGGATGTCCTCCCATCATTCACCAACTGGTCCAATATGACTACCCACCATTCAGGAAAGGTTTTTGTGCTCTCTTGACCATATATTCTGTTAGGATATTCCGACACATAGGAATAGTTAAGTATAACTTGGTCTAGTATAGAGTTAGGTAAAGTGTGTTTCTTTACTAAGTACATTTGTAGCTTACAATCCGACGGTCACGATATGTAGTGATCCGACGGTTCATTCTCTCCTCGGTATTACCGACACTTGATCCGTGGCTTGACACCCGATTGGTCCATGAATTCTTTTTAAAGCGCATGGAGGGTCATTTGTAGGTTAACCGTGCATGAGAGAAGCTTATGTAAATTTTCATTCTTTTATTAATAAATTGCCTGTAGTAGCCACGTTGGCACAGCCGTGGACTGTTTCCCTCTCTGAGGGTTTTAACCACGTCAAAATACTGGTGTATTGAGCTGTGATCTGTTTGTGAGCGGTGTCCTTTTGGTGTTCTTTCTGAGGAACTTACCCTGTAAATTCCTACATTGCCAAGCTGCATACGAAAACAGGGCAATGACTCAAGATTGTTGCAATCAAAAAACAAGGGGTCTGATCACGAGCCAGCTTGTTCAGTAAAGTTATAAATCAAGTGAATGGCACTGTCAAAATTTGGCAAGCAAACCAAGACATTGTTCTTTAAGAATTAAAAGAAAATGAAAGCAATAAGTGTGATTGTGGATTTATCCTTGAAAATTGTATACTTCTTGAAGTAAGATACTGGATCATTGTTGGGTAACAGGTAACCCTGTCGAGGCTATAAACGCCTGCTGGCAGCAGAGGCTCTACCTACGACAAATGAGCATACTTAAAACTGATCTAAAGAGATGTCTTTGTTTTTATCCTTATAGACCAATTAGTGACTGATGTAAATGCAATGACTAGCTTTGGGAAGAAAATAATCAGAATTAGCACGGAAGGAACAAACTATTGTTAATAGAAAAGAGCATTATGCACTTTATATTTCTGTAATAAAGTTTGATTTTCCAAAAAAAAATTCTGTTTTGGAAGTTTTAGAAAATTCAAAAGATAATCAGAGATAACTGGTTCTTTCTAGTGAATCACCAATTGTTGTGGCCAGCAACAACCCCCCTTTTTTATTTAGTATTAGTAATAACACTAAATAAATGGGAACCCTTCTAGAATAAAAAACTAGCACTTAGAATTCCCTTTTAATAAAACACACTATCATAAACTTAAGAAAAACATCCGCAAACGCAAAGTCTTAAGTATTATGAAAAGTCTCAAATAAAATTGTTCTCTTAATGATGAACATCGCATCGCAAAATGGTAATGGAGGGCATCATATATAAAGAAACTGTCAGAATTGTGAAAACGCGATGATGCGAGATCACGAGCCACACAGATTCATCGCATATCGCAGATCCCATATATCGCAGCGCCACCTAAGATAAAACGTCTCGATATTGCGAAATGCGATAAAGCATCTCGCAAATCGCATCTCGCAGTCACATAATGAAGCAAATGATTGTTAATGAAAAAGGATTAGCGATATTGTGATCTGCGATATTGCGAAGCAAATCGCAAAATCGCTTTATCACAAATCAAAAGGGCTCACAGTTCGATGAAATATTTCTCGTCATCCGATACTGAGTTATGGGCATTAATGCCAACTTAATGGTTCATTGATGGTTATTTATGAGAAATGATTTAGATCTGAGCAAAAGGGTTATTTCATGCAAGGTGATATATTTAATGTGATTTTAAAGTTAAGAGCTTTCCCGTCACCTTATTATTTACCATCATTCGTTATCTTTCTTATTGTGTCTTAGTTCTCTACTTGTGAACTTACAGGAGCAGTACGCAGAACAATACACAGAGCAGTGTGCAGAACGTGATGGGGAAGAAAGGAAAAGCTCCGGTATCTGAAAAATCAGAGATGACTCCATTATTCACAGACACCACCTGTACCAAAGAAGCAAGGATATCTACTTGGGAAGGCATGTATAGACTGCTGGAGGAAGAAAACCTGAGTCATGGAGGTTACAGCTACGGCAAATGGACGTGGGTCATCCAAAGCATCACTTACAGAGCTTGCATGCTCATTCCTGCACCATATCACAGCAAGGCCAAAAATACTTCCTTACACAGATATGGTCAAATGGGTGATAGACCATGTTGAGATAACGGACAGGAAATTCAAGACGCGGAACCAGGAAGTTATAGGGTCATTTACCCTACAGAATTTAAGACGCATGTATCATTTTCCAGAGCCGCAGGCTAGCTATAACAAACAGTTCGTGGAGAAATTCGCCAAGGAGAACGAAGATTTGGCGGAATGCACCAAAAGCTGGTCAGCGAAGGAAGAGTCATTAAATAAGGACAAAAATGGTATGTACAGCAATGGTTCCCTCTCTTCTTTGTATTGTTTCACTGCTTCAATGTTATGTAGGCTATTCGGAAACCCTGATATCAATAAGTTTTCATCCGATTGGCTACCCCTACTGGATGCGGCCACCAACGCCACTATAATGGACTGGGACCAAATATTGTCTGATAACTTAGCCTCTGCTATTTGGCATTATCAGACTAAAATGAGTTTTGCTCAGAGGTTTTATCCTCCCTTCTTTCTAGTTGTCTATGTCATGGATGCTATCTGTTTTGTTTCTAAATTTCCTCTCATGGGTTGGAAATGGACAGTACAGAATCCCTTACCCATTCAAGTCTACCATAAGGAACTGTGGGATTCTAAGTTCACCCCATATTTTTATAAAATCTGCCATGGAGTTATGCTAACCATTCACAAGATGTTGTATAATACAGATGCCCCAAGATTTTGTCCTAAAGCTGAAATTGATATTCTCCCTGTGGGAAGATGGTTCGGAGAAGAATTTTTCACTTATATCAGAGTATTTGGAAGCATTTCCTCTCCTCATATACTTCCCTTGTATGTTCCTGACAAATTGATGGCCCGGGAAATAGCCTACCAAACCTGTGGGGTTGGGGGAATGAGCGGGGAACTTAAGGACAAGAAAAAGGCAATCTGGTCGCAATTCCTTGTGGTCTGTGGAGCTTTTGCATTGTTTGATCTAGGTCACGCTTTCAGGGAAGTAGACAACATGTTGAGTCTACGATTGCCTAAGTTTCCAGGGAGACAGTTTGATCCCTGTGATGTAATAAAGAATTTTACCACGACAGTTAAAATAAAGGTATTCACTAAGGAAGATGATCTCTTCGACGACGTTTTCCAGCAGAAGAGCACACTCAAAGACATCTTACACATGGCCCAAATCAAGTTTGGCCTATCAGAACTCCAAGAGTTTAAACTCTACAGAGAACGAAGATTAGCAAATGTCCCATTGGACAAGTTGCATGTAGAACCAATGAGGGAACCCACTCCCAGCATTAGCATGAGTAGAAGCTCAGGGCAAGACAAGTCTAAATCTAAGTCTGAAAGAGAATCGCTAGAAAGGTTTAGACATTCAAAGAGCGATCACAACAATAGTGAAGGATCAGTCAGGGATACTGCCCAATCCAAGGAGAATCCTGAGCAGCAAGTGTTGTCGCCAAAACAGGTGGAAATTCCCGCTCTCCTCATCCAGCCAACAAAGCCATTAAGAACAGAGCTGGAGAAAGAATGGGAAAACTTTAATGAATTGATCAACACGGAGGAGCAAAACGTAAAGACACCAAAGAATCCAACACAAACAACCACAGAAATGGTGATTGAAATAGTTGTCAATGCTCCAGAAACTGAGCACATTCCCATAGCTCCGTCATCTGAAATTATACTAAAGATAGAGGAAATCCCTCCTCTAGATGTGTTTTACAGTCCGCAGCACAAATTTGTGGTCAAGAGACAGAGAAAGAAGCGAAAATTAGACAGCATGCTCTCACCTGAAGCAGAGCCACTAGATGTCCTTTGGCAAGACCCTACCACTGATCTGACAGAGAACCTGACTAGATTATCCCAAATCGCAGGAGCTTATGCTTCTACTACTATTGACAAAGCATCTGAAGTTCAACTATTGCTTAAAGAGAAAGAGGATAAAATCATATTTTTACAGCAACAGTTACAGCAGGCCAGCGTTAGCCGGGAAGCAGAAGAAAAATTGGTAAAGTTACAACATGACTTCCAACAAATGCAGTTGGGTTATCAAAGCAGTCTAGCCAAAAAAGAACAGCATTTACAGGCCACATTAAAAATGCACAAAGATGACCCTAAAGTCACAGAATTTGTCACAGAAGCCCTTGCCCTGAATGATCAACTCTTGCAATATTAGGAAACACTTTGCCAAAGAATATCGCAATGGAGCTCTCACTGCGAAATGAGTGACAATATCACAAGTCAAGTCGTAGATTTGCGACTTGATTATGATTTAATTTATAAGAAAGTTTCTGACTATTTGAATTAGTAGGAATCAGAGGAAGGCAAGAAAGCAAGGTTTCCCAAAATCAATGAATCCCACAAAAAAAATTTGTTTAGTGAATGGGATGCACAAATCAAAAAAGCAGAATAGGCAGCGGAAGAAGCAGCAACAGCAGCAAGCATTATCATTGACTGTGTCAACGAAAATCTGCACAAAGCCAACCTAATATCGGAAACCACTCCAGGATTTCTCCCAAAAATGCAGCAACTGCAAACGAGTTGGAGACAGAACGCTGAAGAAAAGGCAAAGTCAATCAAAAAGTTAACTAAGTTAAATTGGGACACTTACTGGCAATAATTGGTGAAACCACACAATCAGTGTATTACTCTGAAGTGTCTTACAAATTCCGCTGAGAAGATAGCACCAGCGCTTGCTGATTCTGTTTTCATAGGACAATTAAAATCGGAGGTCGGCCAACCGACACTCCTAAAGCCGATGTTGGATACTTGCAACTTAAGAGAACAGATGCATAGTTGATCTTTAGATATAGTTTCAGTTTAATTTCAATTAATTTTTGCTTTAGATGAGGATGGTCATTTAAACCTCCTCCTATATTTTTGTAATAACTATTTTTAGTCTTTAGTTAGTAGTATTTAATCCCCTCTCATGTATGTAGAGAAAGGTCCAAAAATTTATCAAAAACAGTTCTTCAGAACATGCACTTTTGCCCCGCTGAGTAGGTTTTGATAAATGAATGGAACGAGATTTATTTATATCTGTATTTAATGTCTGCTACTAAAATGCACTTCTGTACTCTTAGTAGATATTGAATTATGAGAAGATAAATCTATATTGTTGAAGCTCATGAGTAGGACTTATTATCAATGGTACTTTTATCTCTTAATGATTTCTGCTTATGCGTCAAGTGATATGTTATTTTCAGTTGTTTATATATGAAGGCTTGAATGTTCAGTTATCATTTTTGCACTTTTGTACGGTGATAATTATTCTTTTTATGCTGAGTGTATGAATAACTTATTATGTGATATGCTTATCATAATTGTTTCGGCGAATTTGTTATACGAAATAATTTACCTTTAATGGATTTTTTTCTCATAGCAACTGAATAATCTTTATTACCGATTGTTGTTGGAAACTATTTTAGATCGCATAAGTGAAGAGTTAATCCCAGGATAGTTTTTTAGAATTAGATGTTTCCCTTCATTAGAATAAAATTGCATGTGCTAGATTAGATTTAGATTAAAAGCATTCTCTTTAGAAACTTTTAGGAAGGAAAACATCATCCCTTAGCATCATCACAAACAAATTGGGAAACTGGTCCCATTACCCCCAGTCGGAGCCAATATCCCAAATGGAAAAAGGGTTGCTTTCAAGGTCCGGACCGGGTGGTTACCCCCTTGTTGTAGACCCAATTTTCGGGGCTTCAACACATCACTGCATCAGGTTGCTCTCCTCATGAAATTCAGTTTTCCCTCCACAGGTTTCCCTTCACTCTACACACCCTGGAAGATGGACTAAGATATCTTGGATACAGACTAAAACCTCACTATTACATAATTGTTGAATGGATATGGTTGGTTGCTAGGATCGAGAGAAGATTAAGCATTTGGCATCACAAATACCTATCTAAAGTAAGTCAACTGGTCCTCATAAAAGTTGTTCTAGAGGCCACATCTGTCTACTGGATGTCCCTAGCATGGATCCCTAGGGGCATTCTATCCAGGATACAAAACCTATGCTACAGATTCCTTTGGAAAGGTAAACAGGAAGGAGGAATTTTTGCATGGGCCCGACCGTTATTGGAGCATTGGTGGAGTTAGCTTTGGAAATTAAAAGGCACCACCCAGAACGTGATTGTTCATGTGGACTGTGCTCAGGAACAAGGCCCCCACTGGGGACAACCTCGTGAAACGAACTTTCCATGGCCCATCCCGGTGCTGCCTTTGCAGGAACAACTCGGAATCCATAGACCATCTTTTCCTTTATTGTCCTGTCTCTATGGATCTTTGGCTAACGATCCTCTCTGCCACCCAAATCCCCATTCGATGGCAAGGAATATCTGTCTAGGACTCTTGGCAACCCTGGTGGGAATTGGCAATACTGAACAAAGCCAATAACTTTCCTCTTTGTTAGTGTCGGTATTTTCATACTGCCATCAGTGATCAAAATTGCTCTTTTCATATTCATATTAGGGTCTCTCTCAGAAATTTTTGTCATTCCACCTAGGTCCTCATTCAAAAATTTACTCACTGATGGTAGCCCTAGTCAAAAAACCTCACTCACCTACACTCCATCTACCTCCCTTGACCTTTTCCCATGCCCATTCCTCTCATTTCCCTCTCCCACGGTTTTGAGGACATTTTTCTTGGTTTCATGACCTCCATGGTTAAATCATCAACAAAACTTGTATCCTGATGCTCTTTTTCCTTCCCCTATCCTTAATATACCCTCCTAAACACTTCTCATCACTCATATCCTTCAATATCATCATTTTTTTTACAAACCCTAGCTTGTTGCTACGTTTTTTACACTTTTCTAGATTAGGCATGTGTTTCGTCCTTTTGGACCCCTTCCCCTCACTCAATCCTTAAAATTCCAGTTTCCCTTACTTCCTAACATCCCTCTCTACCTCCCAAAAATTTCCTAAGAATATAGAAGCCCCCTATCCCCTTTATTTCCCTTCATTCCTATAAATTTCCCAAATCCTTATTTTGCCTACACTAAACCCTAATTTCCTCTCCCACTGAGCTAGGGTTAGCTATGGAATCAAAGAAATATGAGCAGAGGAGGCCTTAGGGAGGTCATTTCAACAAGTATGAGGCCATTCCAACTAATAAACATCATGTCTCCATCATTTTTCAAGAAGTCATTCCAAGGGACAAATCATTTGCCACACATAGGGCCAGTTTTACTTCAAAGTATGTTTCCAACGAAACGGGGATCAATTTTACAAAAGTGAGAGATTTTTTTATCCATAATAGTCCAAGTATGAAAAACCTCCTTCAGTTTTTACACAGGTGTTATGGTTTTGGAAAAATGTCAAAAATACAGTTGTTACAAGAGATTTGCTTCACTTCTGGAGTGACCTTGGGAAAGTCAATATTTATCCTAGCTGGAGTGTCCAAATGACTTTCTTGATGAGTCAAATGATAACTAGACAGAAATCTATTTCCAATGAGCTATCATGAGCTCAATTTGGAGTTGAGGAAGACCTCCAAAAGTTTCCTGCAAAATCACACTTTATTTTTGCACCATCATTCTGCACTTTTTGACCAATCTTTGGAGAATGAACGTTTGGAGGGTCAAATCAAGCCCATTTTTAAAAATAAAGGCAGACTTGGAAACTAGACTGGATGAGTTTTCCAATGAGCTATCTTGGGCTCAATTTGGACACCGGGAAGGCAAGAAAAAGTGGGTATGAAGATGGCGCTGCACTTTTGACCAGTTTCCTAATTTTTCTTTGTTCTTCTCCAGATTTGATTTTCCTCTTGGGAAATCAAATTTTTACTGATGTAATTGATCATGTAAATGTAATTATGGTCTTTTACTATTACCTAGGGTAAATACATCAGGTAAATAGGCTCTATGAGGTGTAATGAATCAGTTCATTGTAATTAGGGATAAGTCACTTTGACCACCCTACACTCTAGTTATCAGTTCGGCGGAATTGCTGCTCCTCTCATGGATCGACCCTTGAGGCTAGGATGAGTTGGTTTGAGGCCTATATCATGTAGTTTCTCATTCATTCTACATGTTGGACTCCATTGGATATTGTATTAGTGTTTCAGACTTTGGCATGGAATATATTGGATGAGTTGCAGCTATTTTGGTGGGATTCCTGTGGCATGGTATTTTGATATTGTTTCTTCTTCAGTTTCATATGTATGAATTTTTTGTACCTTCCATGATTCATTTCACTCTAAGTATGTTTGATTTTCAAGGTGTGATAAGCAGAACTCATCTTGTATGCATTGTTTTTGGAAAATCATCATAATTTGTTTAATTTCTTCAGTTTAAAATGAATTCATGATCCTCATGCTCTTTTTAGCACCTCACTAGTCTAAACCATCTCATCACTATACTACCAAGTGTTAAAGTAACTTTCCTACCTTGCCCCATTAGATGTCTGCAATTTTGATTCTCTCTTGCCCTAACCTAGTTCACTTTCTGACCTAATTCACTCATCCAGTGACTACCCCAACCAAATCAAATCAAACAACCCCCTAAGCTACTATATCTAGCCTAAAACCCTAATTCATCCAGCCCCCTTGGCTATGACCCTTTGGAGAGAGCCCTCTCTGGCTTTGTAGGGCTAGTTACCATGTCAAAAGGTGGGTCTATGGTTACCTCAACTGGACTCTTCCTCAGCCTTGGAGATTCGGAGGAGTGATAACACTCTCCTCATCTGGTGGGCTATCTGGTTAGCCCGTAATCGGCTCATATTCTCGAATCTAATACCAAATTGGCACATTATCTATGCTCGAGTATTGGCCACCTATCATCTTATCCCTAATGATGACACTACACCTTCTTCTAGGATTGTTATTCCTGAAGTCATCAACAAAAATTTCCCTCGGGCATACTTCAACGGGTTTGCACAAGAAGGAGGTTGTGGGGGGGGAGCTATCATTTACCTATCTGATACACATTTCTTTAAAATCCAAATGGGGTTGGGAATGGGTACTAATAATTTTGCCGAGCTCATTACTCTCAGACATCTTCTACAATTTGCATTAGAAAAACATTGCAGAAATATACAAATATTCGGGGACTCAAAGATCATTATCAATTGGATCAACAATATTTATGTCTGTCATGCGTATTCTCTGAGGCACATTTTGGAAGATGTACAAAGACTCATAGCTCATTTTGACTCCTTTGTTTACTGTCATATATATAGGGAACGCAACCAGATTTCCGATTAGCTATCCAAGGAAGTTGTGAACCGGCCTAGAGGTGCATGGATGATACAAGAACAGAGGGGCGGTGAACACTACCAATACTATCATAGACCATACATGGACTTCAGAGTATAAAGGCCCAAGGGGCCTGTCTTTATATGGACTATTTTTTTGCTTATTTATCGGTACATATTTACTATTTACTTGAAGTATATAATGGCAGAACTAAAACTATACTCCCTGTGAGGAGCATTTTTGTACTCTGATATGTTTTATGGGTGAGTCGTCCCACCTTATAGCATATGCTACACAACATCTACAATATGTAATTTTCCTACTATCAATGAAAATTACGATTTTTCCTTAGAAGAATATATATATATATATATATATGCATGCTACACAGCATCTGCAATATGTAATTTTCCTACTATTAATGAAAATTACGATTTTTCCTTAAAAATATATATATATATATATATATATATAATATATAATCTTAATTTTATTTTAACATCATTAATATATAATTTAGAAATTAAAACATGAAATAAATACTTATATATTTAAACTTTAATAAAATATTGTGGAAAAATAAATAAACTTGATTTTTTTAAAATATAAAATGAGAAGAAAAAAATTACAATTAATTAGGCTGATATGCTTTTTTTTAAATCAAGGCTCTTCTCATTTTCGTCTACCTTTCTCTTCTCAAGCTAAAATTTGTGGATAGGTCTTTGTACTCACCCTTCTCTTCTCTGCTTAACAGTTGTGCACCAATTCTTTTACACATGTTGGTTTTAGTCACAATTCTTTTACCGTGTAGTCTTACGAGGCTAAGGAGTTGCACAAAGAGTCATAGAAATTCCGGTTATATTTGGAGAAAATCCGGCAACAAGTTATAGTTGTTAAACTTCAAAATTTTAGGTGTCTTAAATGTTTTTGATGCCGCTGAATCCATTTCCACCATCAAAAATATGATTCAAACACTGTCTCTACAAGATTTTTTGAAATTTTTTTACCCAGATTCCCACCACTTTTAACCGTCCAGGGAATTCCTCCGCCTCGACACCTGTTGTTTTCAGCCGCAACATTGAGATTAGAAACACTAACATCGCAATAACTTTGGGTAAAGTTAATGACAAACTCTGAAACTTTGCCAAGCAACTTAACAACCCCATTTGAATTCAATCTTCTCCACCTCAACCGCATCGAGACTGTGTCACTCTGAGAGTGGGAGGTTATATGTCTGCAATAAGATGTCATCTTCTGCAAGAAACTCCGAAGTGTTCCTATAGTTCCTAATTAAGCCAATAAATCAATGCAAAAGTTGACTTCCTGTGTTCTTTCTGAACTGCATGTCTTGGGCATCAAAATGTTGGATATTATAATGGTGATTGGAATCTTGAACCACTTGAATAAAGAAACAAATATAATGGATGACAGTCTGGCATGTAAGGGAGAAGAATTGGGAGCTTTAGAGGATCCAGCCTCTCATTTCGTCAATCCTCTCCACTTATCGCTTCTATTGTGGAGATGCAAGGATTTTATGAGCCCCTGATCTTGGATTAGATTATTTTTTCTGTAAGGGTTGTCTGTGACCTTGGGCTTGGACTAGGTTATCTTTTTCCGTTGTGGAGCTGCAAGGGTTTTATGTGCCTTTGCTTCGCTATCTGTGTTTTTTTTATTTTAAATGTGTCTGCACTTTTAAGTTTCGCCAGAAATAGTTGTGATTTTGAAATTGTGTGTTCATTCTGAGAAATTGTAATGTTAGAGTTTTGATGAAGTAGATGATGTATATATTACTTATTTTATGAGGGAGAGAACTAATACTTCCGTGTGATGCAAAAAACCAATGTGTCCAAGTGAACCTTTGTTTTTATTAAAATCCATTGACATGATGATTATTATGTTCTGAACTTTATTGTGGACTGCAATATTGACAGACTACAATTATCTAATCAATGGATTTATTCCGTTCTTGGTATAGTTTTCCGTTTCCGCCCTTCATGATGCTTCCATATTTGTCTCCGTAAAAGGTTTTCATTGTATAGTTTTGGCTTTTTATTTTTTTCGTTGTTGCATTACTTACAAAGCCCTGGAACGTTGGGGTTTTTAGGTTGTTTATCTAGATGTTGTTCGAGAGATTTGGCCCAGGCTCCATGTGATTTTTTAAGGTGCTTCTCGTGCGCTATTTTCTGTTGTTCTTGTATTAATCTATTATACATCTTTTGTGTTAAAATTTGTGTTATATTTTTCCTTTGAACATTGTTTCATCGAGACAAAATGCTATTAATTGCAGGAAGAGTTGTGCCTTTTTTTCGTACACCTTCGCCTCCTTAACCATTACATTTGAGTGGACTGAATTTGAATTATTATTTTTCACATTTTGTAGTCATTTCCATGATTAACTGTATTTATTATGTTTTGCCCGTTGAGTTGTAGACCAGTGGTTGGCATTGAACATTTCTAAATGAATCACCGAACTTCAATAACTAGTGGGCTCCGGATTATAGTAAGTGATTTGAGTTGTCTTTACAAACTTAATTCTTTTTTTCTTTTTGATGGTGTACTTTTTATGCTTTAGAGGCGAGTCGATTATTCTTGCTTGGGAAAAATAATTGTATCAAGTTTCTGCTACCAAAGTGGTTAAGGTTGGTGTATCAACCAATACATACATTGAATTTGATCAAAATAATCTACTATACGACTATTCCAACGAGATCTTTATTTGTCAAAATTGTATTCACAGAGGAACCGTGTCTACTCCATTCAACTAAACGGAGTGGTTGGATGGACAAAGTCCAAACCCATTTAGATCCAAATCAAAGCTTATAACAATTGAGATCTCGAATGTGATTTTAGCTTCTTGAAATTCCTCCTCTGGAATGTGTGCTCCTTTTTCTTTCGACCCTTTGTTGATAAGTCATAGGGCAAGTCTCCATTCTTTTCGAGTTGCATGCAATTCTTCTATTATGCGAGAGGGATGAAAGGTGGTGTTGGCTTTACCCACCTTTACTTTGTATGTATCTTCTATAGATGCTTCATAATTCTTCCAACATCAGAGTACTGATAATTTATTTCTTAATTGGACTGACACTTACATTACATTCTCAGATGATGATCTAGTACAAACTGCACTGAACTTTTGATTGGCTTTCTTTTTGTGTTATTTTGAATGTGTGATTTTCGTTAAAAACAAGTTATTATTGTAAATGTTTGATTCTTGTTATAAAAATTTAGTTGTGCTTTTATAATTCTTGAGAATTAGTACTTGAGATTCTTCTAAATTGTTATAGACTTTGTTATTGCACCCTTTGAACTTCGTTCCTTGCTAATTTTCCTGTGGCATTGGGAATCCTGTTATAATTGCAGTTGGAAAGTTTAAGTGTGTTTTCCAAAATTGTATGTTCATGTGTTTCATTCCAAAATTCTTTTTTGAATTTTATTTTTAAATTAGGCGTAGCCTCTAGCAGATTCCTTTTTGAGCCATGATAACTCTTTAAATTCCTAGAAACCTTTTTTTAAGCCATGATAACTCCTTAAAATCCTTGAAACATTTTTCCTGAGAGGAAAATGAATAGAAGCTAATGTGGTGATTATCAAATATATTAAAAAAAATAAAGAAAATCATTAAAAAAGAGAGTTGCAAAAAAAAGTGTAGCTTCATTAGTATTTTGCTTTTTGTTTTTGTCTTTTGATTATGCATCTTTAATGGTTCTTGGTGTTTAATGGTTCTTGGTGCTTTGAATTGTTTAGCATACAACAACTATTGTACAAGCCTAACTTGATCAATAATTTCAGCATACGGAATATTCCAAAATTTGGTATTAAATGAAAACCATACACTCTACGAAGATATTTGTCAAAGATATATATGTAACCAAAGCAAGTTTACACGTATTCAGTGTTGTAATTTACATATACAATATATACAAGATTTACAGAAGATCCAAAGCCATTGAACCTAGAAAATCAAGAAGTATTTGTACAAAAACACCTATAGCACAGTTACACGGGATGTGTAACAACCCTAGTGAAAATTCCATGTAATAAAAGTAAATAAAAGGCAAAATAATAACCATGGTTTATGGGACACTTATTCCAATCTTAATGTTGGGCAAAACATCATAGTGTGGGTGATCATTCGGTTATTAATGGCTAAGGAAATTGGCAAAGGCAACGGCTAAGGCTTTGGAAAGGAAAATGGCATTTTTGGCACTTTTAATTATGAAAATAATGAAAATTAGGAGAAAATGGAGGTGAAAGGTCACAAGTTATATGTAAGGATGAAAATGAAGGAAAATAATGGAAAATGAAGAAAATAGAGACCTCATTCATAAAAAGGCTTCTAAGGATCAGTGCACGAACTTTTGTCAGTTCAGTGTTGGAGCTCTCTCATTATTCTCTCTCTCTCGCATACTCTTGAATACTTGAGTTTTCTTGAAGTGCCCTTGGAAGGTGTGTCATACTTGGATTTTTGGAGAAAAAAGGAAAATGAACAGTAGGAAAGCACAAGAGGACATTGGGATCAACAGCTACATCGGATTTTGCTTGCAGGTACCGAGTTGCATGTATGCTTTCCTCACTAGTTTTAGCATGCATGACATATGCATGTGGATTATTGGTCATGATTTATCACTGGCATGGAGGATTGTCTGGATTGACAATGGATTTCCTAGCCTTTCCATTTCCTGGATAGCCATGGAGATTTTGGGTTTATTTCCTTGTTTTGTTTTGGTTGGTTCTCATGTTTCCTTAGCTTGGGTTGAGTTACTAGTCTTGAAAGCCCTGGTTGGACAAACGCTCTAAAAGCCCTGTAGCAGCTTGGGTTGAATTACTAGTCCTGGAACCCTTGGTTGGAAAAATGCTCTGAATCCCTTGGTGGGTTTAGTTATTAGTCCTGGAACCCTTGGTTGAACAAATGCTTTGGAAGCCTGGAATAAGCTATGGGTTGAGTTACTAGTCCTGGAAGCCTTGGTTGGATAAACACTATGGAGCCCTGGAAGGCTTGGATAAACACAAGTTTGATGATGGTTTTTTGATGAAAATAGTGTAACTAGGTTCGGTCTTCATTATGTCAAATGATGTAACAATGTAATTTTTTATTATTATTATTATTATTATTTGAGCATGGGTTTCATGCTCAAATGTTTATTTTGAAGTTTAAAAGACAACCATGAGTTGTTACACTTGTAAAGTTAATAATTGTCAGAGAGTCCTTCCAGATCATCAAATGAAAACCACCGAAGTGTACCCACTAAATTCATGCCCACCGAAATCAAAAGAAATGGTATCCGCTTGGAATGTCGGTCTAAGAGAAGGGATCACGTCAGCTTGGAGAAGGGGATACAAGCCTATAAATAGGCCATTATGATCTCACCTTGAAACATAATATACAATATCTCATTCTCGCATCTAGATCAAAGGAATCTGAGACAAAGGATGTGAGCCGCAGCAAGAGGAAGTTTGTTCCCTCACCCGAGATTGTCTTCACACGTGCGGAGGTCTGGTTTCTGAGCTAGGGCATCATAGCGAAGGTGTATTGGTTGGGTTTCATGATAGATCTAGCCTTAATCTATAAGGCAGATCTAGTCTCTTGAAGATCGAAGTATAGGAAGGGCTAGAAGAGCCTCTCTTCCCCTTGCACGTGCCTCTGCAAGCCGAAGGTGACTGTAACATTTTCGCTGCTCCTGGACAGTGTACATTTCGGCATATATTGATGTGAATCAAGCTCAATTCAAGGAGTTGTTTCATGATTGTTTAGTTAGCATGAAAAGCGAAGGTGGAAGGGGTTAAATGAAGCTAATCTAGACATCATTTGGTGATTATCTTCATGTTGGTGCAACCATACCATACAGTGCAAAGTTGCAGAAAGAGATTCTACGGTTGGGTACATTTCGGAAGGTTTGTCATCTTGATGTTGAAGGCTTTCTAGTGTCTTTTGTAAAAGTCTTGGAATTCGTCAATACAGATTCTATAAGAAAGAGTTCAAGGGTTTTTCCTCTCAGATTTCATATTGGTTTTTGCCCTAGCTTGGTGCCAATATCTTGTACTCATGCATGATTGATCTTTTTGTTTTGATAGCTGGTTGGTGATAACAATACGTGTTAATAATATCAATCAAATCTAAAGAATATAATATCTCAAGCAGTTATCATAGTAAAGAGAAATAGAATAATTGTATTGCCCTTAATTTCTCAATAATACCTAATGCAAGATACATGTGCAAATAGATAATCCCACTGCAGGCTAATGAAACGAAATACTTATAAAATTTAATTCAATAGAGCATTTAGGCACATAGTTCAGAAAAATATTACTAGTAGACAAAAGAGGAACACCACCATGAATAAAACTCAAAGTCTTCTTTAATAATTCTAGAAAAATATTACAGTCGTAGAGCTTGACACGGAGCTTTATCAAAAGATTTTTTGTCTATTGAGAAGCAAAATGACTTCTAATTTATAGATAAATCTTCCAAGTGGAAAATAATGGCTAGTTAACTTTATCCCCGTCAAAATAATCTTGATTGTTGTAAATATTTGATCATCTTTTAATCTCCACCGTCGAAACTCTTTGTTTTTTTAGGAATTTTCAAATTTCTCATTTAATCCATTTATTTTGAGCTAATTCCCTCAAAAATTTGACTTTGATTTAACCACCAAGGCCCCAAGGGTCCAATTTTTCTTGAAATTTCCAATATTCGCTTGGTGGGGGGGACTTCCAAAAAATAATTTCTTTGATACCCATAATTTTTCTACTTGGAGAATTTAATTTCTTTAGGATTTTAATTTTAACACTAATTAATTAAATTTCTGGCTTAGGATGTTAATTTACTTTTTTCCAGAAATTTTAATTAATTGACACTTGAGGGAGTTAATAAATTTTTCCACCCTCTAATTTTTTAGCCATAGTGTCTAAGTATGAGGAACCATGCACTAAAATATTTTTACATAAGATAATTACATTTCAACCCTCAAAATGGGACACTCATTCGTTATAGACCCTCAATTTATTACTCAATTATGTGACTCAATATGATCTAGTAAACCAAGTGATTTGTAATAAAATAATTTAGCCAATTAGCTTAAATTATTCTCAAATCACTTTTACAGAAGACTCGACTAAAACACTAGGACTTACCGAAGACCTTGACGATAAATTCCACCCTAGATTTGGGGTGAGGCTAGAGGACAAAACTTTGTCGATCATCTGTGTTTAGAAACACAACTGAATCACTGAGACGAAAGACCTCTTAAGATGAAATTCGTCGCCAAGATAATAAGCTTACCTAGATTGTTACATACATACACAGTCTTACTAGCATCATTTACATTAACATTTACAGAATGGGTTTACAACTCTGATCGAGTGACGATTGATGACGATGGATGGTTTGAATCCCTTTGTGAAAAAGTGTTTTGCTATAGGCTAGTTGACACGGCGTGGTCAACAAGCTTAAAAATTGTGATTTTGTAATTTTCTCACAATAAAATCGAGATGTTTGGAATCCATTACTTCTTCAGCGCATCCTGTTTGTGTAGCATGATATGCACTTCGTTAATGGCATTACTATATCCATTATTTTATCCTCGTCTAACTGATTGGTCAATCAAATAGCACCTATAGATTTGGTTTCATGCTTATGGTGCAATATCGATGCACATCTCTATGGAAGTTCTACCACAGGGCAATTTAAAACTTTGAAACACAATTATAAAAAAATTGTGAAGTGAAGCATAACCCGTGTTAAAGAAAATTCATGATCTGATGGAATTTTTTTGTCACATATGTAATGGATAAAAACCTCTAATGCGTGTGATTGTGTTATAAATCAACATTTGGAAGAATTTGGAAGTTATTCAAGGTTCAATAGTGCGGTCCAAAGAAAAGAAAAAAACATGGCGACAGGGAACAAAGTGAGGATGACGTTGTTGTTGGAAGTAAGGTTGTCTCAGAGTTGGAGCCTCTATGCACTAAATTATTCCATCCTTTAGGCAAGTCAGGCCACAATAGGCCTCAATCATTGCATTCCTTGATTGCATATGTTCGAGAGGCTCCACCCCTCAGCTTACAAGCATGTCTTGAGTAAGCATCCTTTATTAATCCTTTTTTGGTTATTTTATTGTGCAAAGATTACAAAGTACAAAATTTTAGCGAGGGCTAGTTCTCAGTGAAGCCAGTGATGAGATGTTAAATTGGTAACTAGGGCCAAATTTCACTATTGGACAGCTCATATGTTGGAGATCATTATTGCATTGAATTCGTCTTTTCGAGAGGACCAAAATCGACCTCAAGTTCACCAAATTTGGATGAGGAAAAACATTTATTCATTCAAAAGGAATTCTATAAGGCATGACCTTATCAAGGTGGGAAAAATTGAAAAATTGAAATTTGAATTTGCCTCCAAGTGTCAAGGACGATTTCACCTCCATAAGGACATAACATTATAGATAGATGGGCATCGTCCACCTCATTTCCATCCAAAATCTCTCAAGTGATACTTCTAAAAGAGTCGCAGTTTGGAGAAGCTAAGAGATCATGATGTTTGGGTTTGTTCTTTGGGCACTTTGTCTCCCACGAGACCGTGTTAAAAGAAGGAAGTTAGTCGTAGGCATTGGGGCAATTCTAGTCTATGTTTTGGCATGAAACTCGCCTTTAGCAGGTCGAGTTCCATAGGCAAGAGGCCGAGAATTTTGGAAGCATATCTAGGTTAGTTCGATTGAGTATTTGAGGATAGTTTTGGGCAGCACTCACCTTCCCTTGTTGACCGCAAACATGCCATCAAAATTACAGCGTTCAGTTCTATGTTTGGTGGTGGATTTGACAGCTTAGTTGGGCCGTATTCACATCAAGAAAGTGTGTATCATTTAGAGGTCTATAACATGAATTTGTTGCTGAAGGTTGACATTTGAGTATGTGCCCTAACCAGGGCAGTAATTTGTTCAGATGTGCATTGTGTTGGACTCACTGTCATTAGCAAAGAAGGCTGCAATAATTGATCTAGGATCAATATCCTTTTGAGGACCATTTTGTTTTAGCTATTGATGATCATTGACTAGGGCAAATTTTTGACAATTTAAGACAAAATGGAAGATTTATCTGGGCTATAGATCATATTTCTCACAAGTCAACTTTGACTTCATCATTGTACTCTCTCTCCCTCTACTGAATAATTGAAAATAATAAGAAAAAGAATTGATAAAGGGTTTTCCCCGTCCTGGGGTTTTTCCCTAGCTTGAGCCAATTTCGGCATTCTCTTGTCTTGGCTTGTCTTCTGCATATGATTACTTATGTTCTTTCGATAACTACTATCAGTGAATAATAGTTATGTGATTGCTATTGAAATAAATGGAATTAATCTTGGACTCATTGAAGTAATTATCCAGAACAAAGATCATGTTAACCTAAATTAACATGGTATCAGATCTCAGGTGAGGACCAGCCCAAGCAAGAGAGAAAGCAATCAACCTCCTTCATCTTCAAAGTTACTGGCCTAGCAAGGAAGGAGGATCTCTAAAAGATTAAGGTCTCATACTGGGCACTATCGTCTAGTCTGCAATATTGAAGGTTATGGGATGGTGTCAAGTTGAATTTTCCACGCTTAATTTTTCTAATAATGCCATTCTGGTTATACTATGATAATATTTTTTTCCCTGTCGCAACATTTGCTAGTGGGAAGAGCATAAAGATTTAGATGCTTGAAAAACAAAGGAAGGGAACCAAGAGGTTTTGTCTGGAAGGCCCTAAATTTTCACCAATTGCATTTCAAACAGTTGCAATTTGAATTACTAGGACTTATTAACATGCTCAGATTCTTCTTTGAACATATTCAGCTTCTTTATATGAATGTCTTCATGGCAATAGTACACTGTTTCAACAAAATCATATTACAGGAACAAATGAATATATTTTGGTTGCCTTCGCTCTAAAAATATCTCAGCCTTGTGGAGACAACGACAGATCAAACAAGTGGCTTGAGAATTCTTTTTTTTTTTTTTTGCACATGGGATTCATTTTTTTATTGCAGGAAGGAGAAACCATCGATATCTTTTTCTAAGGTTTTTGTTGGATTGAAGGAGCACTTATTCAGCCTCATCAGGGCATCAAGATTTTGTGTCTTTTACAGTGATTAAACCTCACCTTTTTGTGGCCTGGTTACATAAGTGCATTTGTGAATCCTTGTCGATATTTAAGATGATTTGTGGACCACATTGACTTGGAAGATTGACAATCCTATTCATGTGGAAAAATTAGCAAAACAAGCCTTATTGTCTCTACGGCATACTTCTTGCTAGCCATCATGACACAAATCTAAAGCAGTTTAAAAGTCTCTTGGTCCTAAAACCTTCGGCCAGTTTTGGAAGAATTGTAAATGGTATTTTTGTGGCCTATACTCTGAGTTGATGCCCCTTTAATCTTTACAGACATCTTTGCTAATACAGTACTCATACCTACTTCAGATAAGGTGTGAAGTCATTTGGGCTCAAGACCCAAATGGGTTTGACAATTATATTAGTTCAAGAGCCTGCTAAAAAAGTTAAGCCAACCACCTTAAAGGAGTATTGCAACACCAAATCAAATATAGTAACGACATTCAAATATCCTTGAAAGGTTCTTACAATAGTCATAGGTATGGTTTCGTGGAGCCTTGGTTGAAGACTTCATTTAAGGATTGTAGCAGTATTGATTGGAACCATCTATGCAAAGTACAAGCAACATTTGTATAGCAATTAAGGAAGCAGTGGTATAAGTCACCTTGTTACTATATTCTAAAGGAAGCAAACAAAAAGATCAGTTTGTTATAATAAGTCTTGTTACAAGTCAACATATATTGAAGTTTGGGTTTGTACAAACTCTTATGGTTGTTGGCTTAGTCTGGTAGTATGGGTTGACTATCAACAGTTTGTTGAAGAAATTGTTGATATTAGCTAGATCAGTCTATTTATTGACACATCGTTTGATAGTAGTGTTGTAGGCACATATGCTACAAAAATATTGGCTTAAGACGTTAAATAACAGAGTAATTGTTGGAAATACTGAGAGGGGGGTGAATTGGTATTTCTTTTCAATTGTTACTTTTACCAGTTAGATCACTTATATTTAGAACACAAAATGAACAATAAGAATAAATGCTTTTATTAATTTCTTTAATAAATCAAGTACAATATATGTAGGCTTCCAACCCTAGGTGAAGACACCAATATTCAATCTCCCAAGCTCCAACCTGTATTTTCCAAGCACTGACTTGGACTTTGAAGGCTCCAACCTGTATTTTCCAAGCACCGACTAGGACTTCGAAGGCTCCAACCTTGTCAATTTTGAGGAACCAACCTCAAGGGCTCCAACCCTATATCTGGTTCAGGCTCCGACTTGGTTTCTTGAGGACTCTGATCCTCTAGGGCTCTAACCCTATCTTCCAAGGCACCAACCTTGTCTTTTCGAGGCTCCAACCTCTTGGGTTCGAATCCTCACTTTACTTCGTCAAGATGTATTTGGTTATACTTCACAGCTCCCAATGTCTTCTTCAACAAGCCTTGTCAATCCTCGCTTAGCCTTCACTTTGGTCTCCATGTTACATCATCAATGACAACCTTGATCTCTTAGAAGGTATCAACACTGCTCTTCATCTTACCCAAACGCTTTCTCCAAGGTCACCTCATGATGACTAATGCATCATGGTATTCAATAAGGCTTCTGAACAAGATGTCTTCAAAAGGTTGTCCCAAGAATTCTCCAACCAAGGGTGTCTTATAAGTCCTTCAATCAATTGCACAAGTTCTGCACAAGGTCTTCAAAACAGCTTCAAGTTCAAGGACTATTGCAAACTCCTCTTCAAGGCTTCAAATATGTTCAACAAGTATGCTCTAGCAAGGTTTAAGTCTCCACAAAAGATTTTCCAAGAGTTGTCCCAATAATGGCTTCCAAGACACTTCAACCAATATGCCTTAAGGTGTCTTCACAACAGTTCCTCCAAATGCTTCAAGATCTGGTACAATATCTCTTTGAATAGTCTTTAAGATGTTCCTTAAATTCTCTTCTAAGGCTGCTCAATGCCCTTCTTTAATAGCCTCTTCAAATTCTACAACCAAGTGTTTCCAAGTCTTCTCCACACTTCAGCGCCAAGGATGTCTTCAAGATGTCTTCCAAATGAGCCCAAAATTACCTTCAATATGTTACAGGATTGTCTTCAATCTAGCTTCGGTAAGTCCTTAACAAGCTTTCCTCCACTGGTAGCTTTCCACTATTCTCTTGTTTCAGGCTTCAATAGATACCTGTCCTCCACAGTTCTGGCCTCAGGTCAGCGATCTGTCTAGGTGCGAGTTCTATGACAGTAAAAGTATAGGTCTCAAAAATCACCACAGAAAACACTTGTTTGAGGCTTCTGCAACTGTTTTGAGCCCTCCACACAAGACTGTCATCCACAGGCAGAGTTATCAACAAACTAGTCACAAAAACCAAGCCTCACAAAACTGGTCTGTTGTAATGTAGTCTGATGTAATGTGGTTTGTTGTAATGTATTCCTCCTCGTCTTCCTAAAAAAATTGCCCAAACAATAAACTTCAATGTCCTCCTCGGCCTCTTATTTGCCTCTTAAGTTCTCCACCGAATTCTTTGTTTTCTTGACCAAAATTTTTGTGTTAAAAATGAGGGTCTACGGTCTCTATTTATACACATTTTGTTGCTTGATTTAAGGGACACGTCTCTGGAGGTAGGCCGACTTGTGTCTTTGAGCGGTCGGCTCAACATTAATTATATTTTTCATAGCTTAAAAATACAATATCTCACAAACCACTGGGAGTTTCGATACAAATATAGGCTCATTAGAAAGAGAAAAAAATCCTCTTTAAGATGGTCTAGGATCCATTTTGAAAGGATGCCTCCAAGGTGTCCAAAATATTTTTTCTTTGTGATTGTCCTTAAATTTTTTATGTGCAGAAGGTGATTAGGACAGTAAGGTCATTAGGGCTTCTTTATTGTTATGACTCCAAGCTCTTTATCATAGTGTGTCATCATGTATGTCATGTTGATAGTGTAGCATCATGTATCTAATAATAGTGCAATGATATGTCATCCATATGTCATAGTGCAACATCCATCAATTTGCCATCAAGTGATTTCCAAGTCCTTCATGTCATGTCTCCAATCATTGTCCATGTCATCAAATGTAATGTGTTGTCATTGTTCTTCAATAGACCTAGTTAGGGCAAGGGCTTGTATATAAAGATTAGGGCTCGATACATTGTCATTAAGATTAAGATTAGGCATCCATCTCAATCAAAAAGGGCTTGCATCATGAGCAAGGATATCATAATATGCATGAGGTTATTGCATCTTCATGGTTAGTTCAAGGACATCTAGGGCACTATGATCAAAGGAGCTCTAGTGCAACATCATAGCTCACAAGAATTTGCCATCACGAACAATGCCATATTGACATCAATGACAACCTTGATTAGCAGTGATCTTTGTAGCCATTATCCTCTCTGGGACTAGCCTTTGCTGGAAAGGGCAAATGCATGCCCAGAAGGTGCTTAGCAGCCAATGAAGAAGTGTAAATCTTCTGCAGTAAAGGAACAGCCCTGAGGATGTTCTATGATTATCTCATCTTCAACAATTTCATTTCCAATAAGTTTGGTTCTTTTGGAGTATTTATCTAAGATAGAAGAAAGTTTACAGCTCTATTCTGAGCTTTCGATAGATCAAAGTCTGATTCAAAAATCAAAGATTGTTAAAAGGGATAGTATGAAGAAGCCTAGCACCTGATGAAACCGTTTTAGTAGCATTCATTTTGGGCACCTTCAAGTACACTTGAACGTCTGGCAATCGGAAGAAGAAATGCATAGCACTTTGAAGCAGTTCCTTGTAACAAAACAAGAAGCCAAAGATGAATGCTTGAATGTGAAATTATGGATTGGATAATTTGATCAAGCAGTGGTTTTGTGATAATTCCTCTTTGACCTGAAGGGTATGATTCAAGGCTAGATGATCCCCTGAAGCAAGGATTCAGAGGGAGTTATAAAATCCTCGCTAACTTTCCATGTCCAATATTTTTTTATGCAAGCAAGTTATTCCAATGATCTTTTTCATCTAAGAGGTTTCATGTAAGCTACATGATTACAATAGTAAAAGGACAGGTTGCAGATATCTCAATATTATAGTTATTGACAATGTTTGATTGATGACCCTCTCGTATATCAATGTAAGAGGGAGTTGACTTCTAAATTCAAGATGGAAGACCTAGTCATGATGCACTAATTTGTGCACTTGAAGGTCTGATGAGATGGAGAAACTATTGGTTTGCATATATCTATCTTGAGGAATCCCTGATGAACACCCTATCAGTTATATGCCTCATTATGAAGACTCTGAGTTGAACTATGGATGAGCCTCATATATTGGATAGCTACATATTGAGATATATGTGTGATTCTCTTATCTATAATCTGGGGTGCGCTGTTAGAATCTAAGATTCCATGTTTACTATGATGTTGGTTTGGTTGGTAGTATGATGGATGGAAAGAGCACATCTAGTGTTATATCTCTTGATTCAGTTGCTTTTATAAGCACTTTTGAGGCTGAATGAATATAGCTGCAAGTATGGCTTATTATGAAGACATTTGGTGAGTCATATGTGCTCACGCTGATGATCACCGATGTATATTGCGATGTTTTGGAGTGGGATTCATTTTTTAGGGAATCCATGTTCGACGACAGCTCCAAGTATTGGGTACCGCTTTTTTGATATGGTACATTGGAAAGATACCAAGCTCCACCATTGTTGGTTGGATGAGCAAATTGTTGTCATAGTCTCTTGGAAAAATCAAGATTATCTTCAGATAGAGGTTGGGAGTCGTGGATAGACCCTACTATGAGGGTCCCAGTTGAACATTGAGCTTTGGGAACTCTTGGGGGCTTGAGCTATTTCTTGAAACAATGAGCGACCATAAGGTGAGTGGTTCACCTTCCCCTACAGGTGTGTTGTGTAGAGGGCGAGTGGTTCACCTTCCCAGTGATACCCCGAGACGATTGACGTGTGTAGGGTGAGTGGTTCACTTTCCCCTACGATTAATGACACATGTATGTAGGGTGAGTGGTTCACATTCCCCTACCACTGATGGCATATGTATAGGATGAGTGGTTCACCTTCTCATATGGCATATGAGCAGGATGAGTGGTTCACCTTCTCCTACAAACAACCCAGTGAGAGATGCATATAACTATCTGTTAGTTGTCAAGTGTGGACATGTCAGTAGGACGTGGTTCATATTTTCCCCACACGTAGGATGCTCATTCCCTACGATAAATGGTTGACATGTCGGTGGGACGTGTTCCATCATTTCTCCACATGTAGGATGTTCATTCCCTACGATCAATGGTTGACATGTCGGTGGGATGTGGTTAATCCTTTCCCCACAAGTAGGATCCTTCCTACGACTGATTGTGATATGTGATTGTAGGATGTGGTTTATCTTTTCCCTACGATGGTTTTGATATGTGATTATAGGATGTGGTTCATCATTTCCCTACGATGGTTGTGATATGTGACTGTAGGATGTGGTTCATCCTTTCTCTACGTGTGGTTCTGAGTAGGATGTGATTTATTCTTTCATTGTTATTGCTCTAGTATCATCTTATCCATGTAGTGTGGGACACATGGAAAGTACCTCTCATCTAGCCAATGAGTTGGGAAAAGTGGATAGAGACCATCGCACTACCAATGGATGTATCGTGTATTGTCGTACTCCCTATGTCTAGAATGCATGATGTTCAACAACTTGATCTAGGATCAAGTCTAATTAAGGTTCTACCTTTGGACTAAATTTTGTCAGTGGAGAGTGGTAAGGTCTTGTGACTCACTCTCGATCGATTCTTCTTCATTATTCATAGCAATGTTCAGTAGAGCAGAAATGAGATGAGATACAAAGATGGTACGTGACAACGGGATAATTCATGATGACCAGACAACATAATAGATTGGCAGGTGGAATTCTCCCTAGTTGAGAGGGAGTGTTAAAATTGGTAACTAAGGCCAAATTCCACTATTGGACAACTCATATGTTGGATATGATTATTGCATTGAATTCCTCTTTTTGAGAGGACCAAAATCGACCTCAAATCACCAAATTTGGATGAAGAAAAATATTTATTCATTCAAAACGAATTCTATAAGGCAAGACCTTATCAAGGTGGGAAAAATTGAAAATTTGAAATTTGAATTTGCCTCCAAGTGTCAAGGTCGGTTTCACCTCCATAAGGATAGAACATTATATATACATGGGCATCCTCCACCCCCTTCGATCCATCCAAAATCTCTCAAGTGATACTTCTAAAAGAGCTGAAGTTTGGAGAAGCTAGGAGATCGTGATGTTTGGGTTTGGTCTTTCGGTACTTTGTCTTCCACAGGTTCACGTTAATAGAAGGCAGCGAGCCGCATGCATTAGGGAAATTCTAGTTGATTTTTTGGCATGAAACTCTCCTTTAGCAAGTCGAGCTCCACAGGCAGGAGGTCGAGATTGTTGGAAGCATATATGGGTTAGTTCGATGGAGCATTTGAGGACAGTTCTGCGCAGCACTCACCTTCCCTTGTTGACCGCAGACATGCCATAGATATTACAGGGTTCACTTCTATGTTTGATGGTGGATTTGACAGCTTAGTTTGGGCCGCATTCACATCAAGAAAGTGTGTATTGTTTAGAGGTCCATTACATGAATTTGTTGTTGAAGGTTAACACTGAGTATGTGCCCTAACCAGGTCGGTTATGTTATCCTCCACAATGTCCCAGGATGAGAGGAGATCAACAGAGGTAACCACAGACCAAGCTTTTAGTTTGGTAGCTAGCCCTACCAAACTAGAGAGGGCTCTCTCTATGATCACAACCAATGAATTGACTGGAAAAGGAATAGATTTTAGGCTAGGTATACTAGGCTCATATAGGATTTGAAAGTTTTTAGGGTTTGATGTTGGATAAGGGATGAAAACCAGATAGCTAGGTCAAAGGATCAAAGGGTTACAGCAGCAAAGATATCAAGGAGAAAGGTAGCAATAATTCTGTGATGGATTTAGGGTTTGTCGGTGTAGTGTAATGTTTGGAAGATGCAAAAGGGTCTTAATGAGCATGAGCACATAAATCATTAAACATGAAGAAAATTAACACATAATGATATTCCCATAAAAACAAAGCTTGATGCAAAGAATTTTGTTTATAAACTTTAAGGAAAACCACTAAAGAACTGATGAATGGAAACAGAAAATGAATATCTTTCATATAAAGCTATAACAGAGAAAGAACAACATCAGAAACTTACTACACATGAATTCCTAGATAATAGTTGCAAACTGTATCTTCTGATTTCCATAAAATGTCCAAGTACAAGCTACAATAGTTCTCTCCTCTGATGTCCAACATGTTCTATGACTGAAAAAATGATACATAAAGACCAAAACAACATCCCCCCACTCTTAGGGGTCGAATCCATGACTTGTGGAGCTATTCCCCAAAGGTCTCAACCAAAACCCTAATGACTAGGGAGGTTAACAAACTCTCCCTCAATTTGAGAAATTGTTTCATTTGACCCAAAACAAGTGAAATTTGCATGTATCTACCTGATTTGAAATTCATCTAGCATAATTACACCTCAATTACGCCATTATGTGCTCAATTACATCATTTACATAGGTAAAAGTCAAACTAGGTCAAACTGATGAAGAAAATTAGCCTCCTGGAAAAAGCGCAGCAAATCTGGAAAATGCGTAGCCACTGGGGAAAAAACTGCTTTTTTTTTTTAAATGTATGGCCCTAAAAATGTTGAGGAAGTGATGGATGATGAATGAGAGGAATGAGAGAAAAATGGTCTTTTATAGCTTTGAGAAGTGACTTGCTTTGATTATAGTGAGGTGGCCCACCATATGCTTTTCTTGTTGTTGATTTGAAAATCATGTACTTGTGAACCTTTTGAATGCAACTTTGGTAAAATTTGAAGATAAATAGAACATATTTTTGAAATAGAACCGCTTTTTGAAACATTTTTTAATCACTACTCCTTCACATGCCAATTTATGAATGGGATGAAGAATTGAATGAATGAAACCCTACTGACCTAATGGATGAACAATGAACTGAATGACAACCATGATATTGAAACTGAGATGACCATGACACTTTTCAGAGATGGCACATCCAAATGAGTGATGGCAGTGACCGGAACATGAAAATATTAAAGGAGCAGCAGTAGACCTAGACACATGAGCCAGTGACCGAATTTTATTCTGAAAACCTAGTGACATGATAAATTTGACTTTGAGACCCCTAACAAAACTTGGTAAAAGCATATTTGATCATCAGTGGTAGGCAGAACTGACAGACACTAACATTAGCTCCAGCTGGGGATGGTAGCTTCTTGGAGGTGTCAAGAACATCGTAGACCAAGTAGCCTTATTCATTGGGCATGGAGTCAAAAACAAAAAGACCAAACTCAAAACTGAAAATTGACCGACAAACTGAACTGACTTAACTCTAAAACTGACTACTGAAAGATACTACTAAAAAAAATGCTGGGAATTGAGCTTTTTCATCACACCTACTCTAACTGATCAATACATCACCTAATCAAGTGAAATGGAACAGCCAATGGAACCATGTAAGCATTTTGTCTACTAGTTGAATTCTCTGCGAGTGCTTGCTCATGAGCAAGAAGGGAAAACTATGGAAAGGAAACTCCCATGAAAACTTGTAAACAGATTGAATCTTAATGAAATTGCAAAGCATGAGCCCACCAGTTGACCTCAAGAATGCTGCAAGAGGATCTTCATAGGAATACATATTGATTTCCAGCCCGGCTAATACATTATTGCTCTTCTCTAGGTAGTCTTTATACCTTGATTTTACAATTTTCCCAACATTCATGCTTTCTTGAAGTTTCAACTTAAAACAATCATGACAAGGTTGCAAGATTTCCTATGACCTTTGTGATAAATGTGATGAGACTGCTGATGGACAAGACATTAAAACTGTATGCCAAACTAAATCATTATCAACCCTATCTTCAAACTGACAGTGGCCAAAGGATGAGAATTTTGAACACAAAGATCATCCATATAATTGCCTATTAGATCATTGCAAATATGAGAAAGTTGTCGTAACCTGTTGTGAATCAGTTCCGATGAAACTACATGATCTTGTATAAACTCTTCACGTTCCACACTTTCGGCTGCATTTTCAAACTGAATGTTGCTTGGTAACGGTGATTGTGGACTGAAAAAAGGTTCTATATTACAAACAACATTCTCAACAACTTCAGGAGAAGGTTGCCAACTGTTGTTAACTTGCTTATTTGCTTCCTTGGTAACCTTATAGTTCGCTCTTATTATTTTGAAAGAAGAGAAACACAAAGGTAAGGAGTCTTGGTCAAGAATTTCATGGTCTTCTTCATGCTCAACATCAAAACTGAAAGATTGTTGATTTCTAATCTTAGGAAAGTTTTCTCTCAGTATTTGAAATGAATTAAAACATAAAGGCAAAGACCTTTCACCTGATTTGAAATTTTTCGGATTCTCTTCATTGCTGTCATGATTGATATGCATACGCTGAGTGCTACATCTGAGCTGTTGTAATGAAGCTTCTTCCTCCCAAAAACATGTCATTGATTGCCTTGTAGAGTCGGCCTCTATTTCAACAACATATTCATCATCATATTGATCATACTTGGGTAACTCATCATTATAAGGAATGACATCAAACATACACATTAGATCAGCAGATTGATACTCCACGGGTTGATCTACAAATCCATTTTCATGATTGTCCATAAATGAATATATAAAACAATCATTTTATGATCTATGGTAACCGGAATAAGTCAACAACCTCTTCTTCTTCAGCAATAAGAGGGACATGGTGTTTTTGAACAGTAAATTTATCTCTCATGATGATCTTTTGCATCATTTCTTCCATTGGGCTTACCAAAATGTCGAGCTTCACTTCTGAAGATGTTAGATGTTTCTTCTCTATGTTCTCCCTCGCTTCTTCTTTCAACTTTGACCTTTTGACCAGCAGATTAGCTTCCATAGCTATTGCATTGTCCTGCATTTCTTCGACTGTGGTAGTGTTCCTTTCTCTCAATTGAAATGCCATTTCTGGATCAAAGGCATTCTAGTAGTGTAAGAGAGCTAAACCGGGTGGCGGTTTGATATTAGCAAGGATTGAATGGTATACTTGATTGAATCTAGCTGAAAAGTGTTGCACTGTTTCTCCTGGCTGTGTTTCCAAATGATTATATTCTTCTAAAATCAGAAAAGGATTTCTCTTGATCACCCATCTATTAAGGAAGACTTTCACAAACTGATGAAAATCAAAAATGCTTGCAGCTGGTAAGTTCTTAAACCATTTCTTGGCTTCGCGTTACAAAGATAAAGCAAAAATCTTGATACTGACATCATCTTCTTCAACCTCTAAAAGGTCGAGAAATTTTCAAAACTCGAAATGTGTTTTTCAACAGTGATGTTACCATATTCTCCATCAGACCTGGGAAGATATTTGTAATAATTTTCAGGGAAATCATGGAGTATAGGAGGTAAGATGAGTGGCTTGTATCTATCTGGAATTTTACAAGGTATAGGAGTATGTACAAAAGCTATAGGATTAGTCTTGATCTCTTGAGGCTCATCAAGTTGAAGATGGTCATCATAAGATTCGAAAGAAGGGTCTTGATCAAGATCAAAATTTGTATTCACAATATTCAAAGGAAAATAATCAAATGTGGGTCTAAGATCTTTTCTCGAATACAGTATACTCTAGAAAACCTTCTTGACATTCTCAGGAAAAGAGAAAAAATAATTTATAATAAAGAACATGAATTCTTGGAGGAAAGTCCAATTTGAAAACCTAATCTTCCCATATTGTCCTTGCATGTTTCTGTTGGTAAGGTTCATCCTCCAATGGAGTCTTTGAATTAAATTTGACACTGATTTGGAGTCACCAGGGAAATTATTTCAGCCTTCTTGTGTCTAACCGTTGTCCACCGTCAGCAATCAGATCTGATCCTTGTCATTCTTTCCCAGGGAGGATATGATCTCTCATTTCCCCGACAACGGCACCAAAATGTTATCCTCCACAATGTCCCAAGCTAAGAGAAGATCAACGGAGGTAACCACATACCAAGCTTTCAGTTTGGTAGCTAGCCCTACCAAACCGGAGAGGGCTCTCTCTATGATCACAACCAATGAATTGACTGGAAAATGAATAGATTTTAGGTTAGGTATACTAGGCTCAGATAGGGTTTGAAAGTTTTTGGGGTTTGATGTTGGATAAGGGATGAAAACCAGGTAGCTAGGTCAAAGGATCAAAGGGTTACAACAGCAAAGATATGGAGGAGCAAGGTAGCAATAATTTTATGATGGATTTAGGGTTTGTCGGTGTAGTGTAATGTTTGGAAGATGCAAAAGGGTCTTAATGAGCATGAGCACATGAATTCATTAAACATGAAGGAAATTAACACATAATGATATTCCCATAAAAACATAGCTTTATGCAAAGAATTATGTTTATAAACTTTAAAGACCATCACTAAAGAATTTATGAATGGAAAGAGAAAATGAATATCTTTCATATAAAACTATAACAGAGAAAAAACAACATCACAAACTTATTGCACATGAATTCGTAGATAATATTTGCAAACTGTATCCTTTGATTTCCAGAAAATGTCCTAGTACAAGCTACAATAGTTCTCTCCTCTGATGTCCAACCTGCTCTATCACTGAGAAAATAATACATAAAGACCAAAACAACATCTCCCCACCCTCAGGGGTTGAATCCATGACTTGTGGAGTTGTTCCCCAAAGGTCTCACCCAAAACCCTAATGACTAGGGAGGTTAACAAACTCTCCCTCAATTTGAGAAACTATTTCATTTGACCCAAAACAAGTGAAATTTAAATGTATCTAAATTCATCTAGCATAATTACACCTCAATTACATCATTATGTGCTCAATTACATCATTTACATAGGTAAAAAGTCAAACTAGGTCAAACTGATGAAGAAAATCAGCCTCCTCGAAAAAGCAAAGCAAATCTGGAAAATGCGCAGCGACTGGGGGCAAAAACTGAATTTTTTTTAAATATATGGCCCTAAAAATGTTGAGGAAGTGATGGAAGATGGATGAGAGGAATGAAAGAAAAATGGTCTTTTATGGCTTTGAGAAGTGACTTGCTTTGATTATAGTGAGGTGGCCCACCATATACTTTTCTTGTTGTTGATTTGAAAACCATGTACTTGTGAACCTTTTGAATGCAGTGTTGGTATTATTTGAAGATAAATAGAACATATTTTTGAAATAGAACTGCTTTTTGAAACATTTTTTAATCACTACTCCTTCACATGCCAATTTATGAATGGGATGAAGAATTGAATGAATGAAACCCTACTGAGTTAATGGATGAACAATGCACTGAATGGCAACCATGATACTGAAACTGAGATGACCATGACACTTTTCAGAGATGGCACATCCAAATGAGTGATGGTAGTGATTGGAACATGAAAATCTTGAAGGAGCAACAGTAGACCTAGACACACGAGCCAGTGACCAAATTTTATTCTGAAAACCTAGTGACATGATAAAATTTGACTTTGAGACCCCTAACAAAACTTGGTAAAAGCATATTTGATCATTGGTGACAAGAAGAACTAACTAACACTAACAAGGTATTTGCTCATATGTACATTGTTGGACTCACTATCATCAACAAAGAAGGCCGCAATAATTGATCTAGGATCAATATCTTTTTTAGGATCATTTTGTTTAACTTGTTAGGATATTCCGACACATAGGAAATAGTTAAGAAGAACTTGGTCTAGTGTAGAGTTAGGTAAAGTGTGTTTCTTTACTATGTACTATTGTAACTTACAATCCGACGATCACGATATGTAGTGATCTGACAGTTCATTCTCTCATCAGTATTACCGACACTTGATCCGTGGCTTAACACCCGATTGGTCCATGATCTCTATTTAAGGAGCATGGAGGGTCATTTGTAGGGTAATCATTCATGAAAGAAGCTTATGTAAATTTTCATTCTTTAATTAATAAATTGCCTGAAGTGGCCACGTTGGCTCAGGCCGTGGACTGTTTCCCTCTTAGAGGGTTTTAACCACGTCAATAAAACTGGTGTATTGATCTGTGATCTGTTTGTGAGCGGTGTCCTTTGGTGTTCTGTTTGAGGAACTTACCCTGTAAATTCTACATGGTATCAGAGCAAAGTTGAGGGCCGCATCTGTTGGTGATCCAAATCTGAAGCCGGTAGAACTATATCCGACTATCGTTTCCTAGATCTATTGTTTCCGACTGCTTTCGGGACTGCTCTATTGTGTTAGGAGCCTCTATTCCAGTGAGGAACACCTTTCGTTTCACGCGAAAAGGTTTCTGGTAGCCCTAGCTACGTCATTTTTAAGATCTGGAGGTATACAGTGTTTATTTGCAGTTTTTAGTTATTTTCTCTCTGTTTATTTCGGTTTATTTAGCTCTTTGTTTTTTTATTACCGGATCTATACCTTTCATTTTTGCGTATGCTCTTTGCCCCGCGACTCTGTGCGATCTGGACAAATCAGAAACAGAAAGGAAGGATTTTTCTCATGCGTATGCTCTTTTCCGCCGTGCCTTAGTGTGATCTCAGAAAATCATAAACATTGACGAAAATATATAGTTTCCGACTAAAGCCAACTTCAAGCCATAAGGTTTGCTTTTTTTTGTATGTCCATGTTGGGTTTTGTGTTTTTTGTTTTGTAGGCAAAAAAAAGAGCTTTTTCAAGTAAGCACGCACCCCAAAGCTTTAGTGACTACAACCCAAAAAAAAAAAACCCTTCCTCTTTCCCAAAAATTACTAACCTTTTAATCTAGCTCACTTGGTC
Organism: Pinus taeda; assembly: GCA_000404065.3. Classification (NCBI taxonomy): domain Eukaryota; kingdom Viridiplantae; phylum Streptophyta; class Pinopsida; order Pinales; family Pinaceae; genus Pinus; species Pinus taeda. Next base: position 151,888 of record APFE030664596.1, read on the forward strand.
CAAAGCTACTTTATGAGAATAGAGGTCTTGAGTTCAAATCTTTCTTGGTCCAAAGCTACTTTATTAGATTAAGTTTGGTAAGGGGGCGGATTTTTTTTTTTAAATATAACATTATCATTCATTTCCGCACATTCCCACACTTCGTCGGCATCTTAAACAACTTTTCTTCAAAAAACCATAACTTCTTCATCCGGAAGTCGTTTTCAGAGCTGTTTATCAGCGTATTTTTTCGAGATCTTTCCATTGGAATACTTATTTTCAGCATATACAGCTTCAGTTTCTATGAAAATGGAAAGTCCATGCCAAGTTATTCTTGAAAGCACCAACTACTTCCAATGGTGGTCCTACATTGTGGATTTACTTAGAAGTAAAGGTCTTTACATAATAGCCTCAGGCCAAGAAACCAAACCAAAAGATGAAAATAAGGCAGCCAAATGGGAAAATAGGCAAGATCAAGCACGTGGGTTGATAGGGATGTTTATTTCTCCTGACCTTAGATTCCATACCGCAAAACTTGATACTCCTGATGAAGCAATGAAACAGATCACTAAATTTTTTGGAATTAAAAATGAACTTAGAGCCCATCAACTCGAAAATGAGTTGCTTACATTGGACTCCAATAATTTTTCTTCCATTGAAGATTTTCTATCCAAGTTCAAGACCCTTAAAATTCTCTTGGAAGGTGTTAAGGTTAGGAAAGAAGATGGTAACCTTATCTATTCCATTCTTACTAAGTTGGGACCAACCTACTCTGTGTTTGTTTCCACTTTCTATTCTACAATAGAAGCCTTCATTTCTCAAGGACAAGATTACAAGTCCCCTTCCTTTGATTCCTTTTGTGATTCTTTAATAAGAGAACAAGAAAAACTCTTACACCTTGGTCTTCTTAATCTTGAAAACTCTTCTAAGAAAGCCTTAGCTGCCCAGGAGCAACCAAATTCAAAGAATCCTAAGAAGCCGTATCCTAAAAGGAATGGTCCTAAACCAAACAAGGGTCCTAAGCAATTTCAGCCTCAAAATGACAAATCATTTCAACAAAATGATAAGGCAAATAAAAACGAAGGGAAGAAGACTTATCGACAATGCCACTTAGAATCCAAATGCTTTAAGAATATGGAAACCTTGGAAACAACAATGAAGAAGCATAACATCCATTTGGAGCACTCTTCAACTTTAACTTCATCTTCAGGAATAGCACTTTATGCATGTGATTGTCAAACATCTCGGTCTGGATATGCACTAAATGTATCTTCTTCTTCTAATTCTCATGAGTGGCTCATTGATTCTGGAGCTTCTTATCACATGGCCAAAAACAAAGCCATGTTTTCTTCTTTAAATGATTGTACACCAAAAATATATATGTTGGTGATGATAAATCTCTTAGTGTTGTAGGGACTAGAACTGTTCATATAGACAATGGTCAATTTAATGATGTATTATGTGTTCCAACCTTATCCTGCAACCTTCTATCTGTATATCAGGTAACTCATTCAGGTGAAAGTAAAATCGTTGAATTTTCACCTCACTATGTTGTAATTAAGGACCTAAGAGATCCTAGACAGATTTTAGCTATTGGCATTGCTGATGATTCTACAAGGTTGTATAAGTTTAACAACTTTGGGTCATCAAATATTCCCTCAGTACTTGTTGCTCATAATGATGAAGTGAGCAAACTTTGGCATGAGCGATTTGGTCACTTAAACTATCACCCCCTTCAGAATCTATGTAAAGAAAATATGGTGACAAGTCTTCCAATGATATCTTGCAGAGATGGTGTTTGTTCCGAATGTGTACTCAGAAACATCATTGGGATAGTTTTGAAAAACGTGTCTCTTGACACGCCTCAACCCCTTTACAGCTTGTGCATAGTGATTTATGTGGTCCACTTCCAGTTGTTTCATTCTCTAGCTACAAGTATTTCTTAACTTTCATTGATGATTTCTCCAGACGCACTTGGGGATACTGCTTAAAACTCAAGAGTGAAGTATTTAACATGTTCTTGGCCTTTAAGGCCTTTGTTGAAAAACAATCTAGACATCAAATTCTTAAGCTAAGATCTGATAATGGCGGAGAATATGTTAAACAACAAATTAATCAACTTTTGCTTGAAATGGAATCAAATGCAACAACTGTTCCATATACTCCACAACAAAATGGTGTAGATGAAAGGAAGAATTGCACCTTAAAGGAAATGGCTAATTGTATGCTTCAATCTAAAGGACTTAGTCTTAATTTTTGGGCAAAAGCAATTAACTGTGCAAATTACATAATAAATCACACTCCTACTAAGGTTTTAAAGAATTAGAAGAAGCATGGAGCTCAATTAAACTAGATGTAAGTCACTTTCGTATTTTTGGAAGTGAAGCATGGGCCCATATTCCAAATGAGAAACATAAAGCTTTAGAACCTAAAAGTGAAAAATGTATTTTTGTTGGATATTTTAAAGATGTCAAAAAATATAGACTTATCTGTCGGGCCAGGCAGTAACTCCATTAATCAAAACTGATTCGTGTATTTTATTCCATTAGGTAGATCTAAGATATACATGAGGGAGACTCTGTTCAGTTCGTCTCCCGATGACTGTTCATATTTCTCATTTATTTATTTACATATATTTACCCAATCACAAGGATTAGGTGTCAACATTGCCCCCTTAATCTGAAGGGATGTTGGTGAGTCCAAGCATCATTCTGAATCGTTCAAGCTTTTCTCTTCCAAGCGCTTTGGTAAAGATGTCTGTAATTTGCTCATTTGTGGAACAATGACAGAGATGGATTGTTTTGGCCTCAACATGATGTCGAATCAGATGATATTTAATATTGATGTGCTTCGTTCGATCATGGAACTTTGGGTTCTTGGCCAACTTTATTGCAGAGGTATTGTCAATCATGAGTGGAGTTGATTGTACTTGTTTTACCTGCAAATCTTCAAGAATTTTCCTGAGCCACACAATTTCTTTTGTTGCTTCAGCTGCTGCCACGTATTCTGCTTCTGTTGTGGAATTTGCTGGAACTGATTGTTTGCGTGATCTCCAGGAGAGCTCCTGATCCAAGACTCATAGCATATCCTGAAGTAAATACCCCAGTGTCTTTGTCTCCATCGAAGTCTTAATCAGAGTATCTAATCACGCTGAAGTCGTCCCCCTATGTATACTTGATTCCAAAGTCTCGAGTTCCCTTCAAGTACCTTAGAACTTTTTTTGCAGCAGACCAATGTCCCTCACAAGGCTTTTGCATAAACCTGGAGAGGATTCCAACAGCAAACGAAATGTATGGTCTCGTATTGGTTAGGTAGTTGAGACTTCCTACAAGCTGTCTATACTTTGTTGCATCCTCAAATTCTTTCCTTCAATAGATGTGAGCTTCAAGTTTTATTCCATTGGAGTAGTAAGGTGATTGCACTCTGTCATGCCAAACCTATTCAACAGATCTTCAATGTATTTCTTTTGAGAAAGAAATATGGATTTTGGATGTTGGGTTACTTCAATGCCAAGATAGTAATGAACATAGCCCAAATTAGTCATTTCAAAACTTTTCCCCAATTCCTTTTTTATGGATGCAATGTAGCTTTCATTGTTCCCTGTCATCAAAAGATCATCTACATATACCACAAGATATACAACTGTTTTGCCAACTTTCTTGACAATTAAAGTTGCATCATCAAGATCATAATCTTTGAAATTTTGTTATGCTCAGTTAGTTTTTCATACCAGGCTTGCGGTGCTTGTTTGAGGCCATACAAGGACTTCACCAATTTGCATACTTTATGTTTGGATTTTCCAACTGTTCTGAGCTACTAGGGCAAAGAGTGTCTGGATCGTAGCCCATTTTTCTGTGGGGGAAAAAGTCTCCTCATAATCGACCCCTTCCTTCTGTGCAAAACCTTTCGCCACAAGCCTAGCTTTATGCTTGTCAAGTGAGCCATCGGCTTTATACTTGTTCTTGTAGACCCACTTGCAGCCAATTCATTTGGTTCCCAATGGAGAATCAACCAGCTTCCAAGTGTCATTCTTTATGGGAGCATCATACTCCTTTTGCATCGCTTCTTTCCATTCATCATGAGAAGCAGCTTCTTTGAAGGAAGTTGGTTCAAAATCTGTAGACAAGTTCAATTCACAATCATAAGAAACATCCATATCAACAAGTGAATTAGAGTCATCTACATCACCTCCATTTTGCCGATTTGAATTCCCAGTTCCTGTATATCCAACCTCATCAGGATGAACACTTTCAAGTGTCTTTGTCAGCCACTTTGGGGGACCCTTCTCAGATGGTCTAGGCTACTCCATTGATTGAGTTGGGACTGAATCAAGATTGAGTCTCCCAACTCTATCAATCACATCACTTAAAGCATCATCTATTGTTGGAGTTTCATGCGGGGGAGAGTGTTCCTCAGAAGAAGGTTCCACATGTTGATCTAGTATAAGAATCCCCCCTTCAAGATGTGGAATATGATTATCAAATTCTTGAAATGATTTTGCTTTTGCGAATCTATCCAAGTGATCAAGTTGCTTCTCAACAACATTGTCAGTTTTGGATGATTCAAGAAAAATTACATCTCTAGATACAACAAACTTTATATTTACTTCATCATAGAGATGGTATGCTTTGGAGATGTTTGAATACCCCAGGAAGATACACTTACGACTTCTAGCACCAAGTTTGTTTCTATGTACCTTTGGTATCAAGGCATAGCAGGTGGAACCAAAGACCCTGAGATGCTTTACCGAAGGAACATGTCCATACCAAATTTCACATGGAGTCTTGTTTCTAATAGAATTAGATGGACATTTATTCTTTATATATGCAGCACATAGAACAGCATCAGTCCAAAACATTATCTTTACATTTTTGAAGAAGAGCATGGATCGTACCATATTTAAGATTGTCCTATTCATTCTTTCAGCTACACCATTCTGTTGGGGATTATAAGGCACAGTTGTTTGATGTTTGATCCCATGTTGGTGAAGATAGTTTTCAAAATCATTTGATGTGTATTCTTTTCCATTATCAGTGAGAATAGACCCAATATGAGATTGTGCATCATTTTCAATCCATTTATGAAAATTCTTGAATGTTTGAAAAGCATCAGGTTTGTTCTTTAATAAATAAACCCAACACATCCTGGTGTAGTCATCAATAAATTTCATCATATATTTATTTCCATTTGCAGAAGGAATAGGCATTGGACCACATAAATCTGAATGAATGAGTT